>JACDOX010000282.1:0-62852 GCA_014549065.1 Cardinalis cardinalis
CCCTAACACATACTGAAGCCCTACTTCCCAGAAGTGATGGACATCATCTGCTGATGGGACATAGTGGATACATATTTTATTTTCCTTTGCTCCCATGCATGGTCTTTGCTTTTCCTTTATTAAACTGCCCTTATCTTGACACATGTTTTTTCATTTTACTTTCTCCCTCCTCATCCTGCTGAGTAGGGGAGTAATAGAGGAGCTTGGTGGACAGTGGCTGTCCAGTCAAGGTCAACACATCTCAAATAAAAGGATGTGTCCCCCACACAAAGTTTAAATTGACCCCAAGATAAAATTTCTTACTTTAGACAAAACTTGAATGCAATACAGACACTTTCAACTGATGTGTCATAGTGCAGAATTACAAGATGACCAACTTGGCTGATGAAGAAAGGACACAAATTTTAATTCTCCTGTCTGGTATTTGAATTTATTAATTAAAATTACTTTTCCCGTCTCAAAAAGGTGTTTCCTATTCAAGTAAATAAACTCATTTGGGTTTATTTCTAGACATTTTCACAATGCTTATTTATTACCATTATTTTACGTGTGAAATAAATTTCATCTAAGTCAGTCTACTTACCAAAACACAGAAATGGTTCTCCAGTTTGTTTTTTAAACTTGAGCAAATAGCAAGGACAAACCCATGCCCTAAGTTAGCAGATAAACATTTCAGGTAAATATAGTCTTGGCTGGAAAGAAAAACAGCCAGCTGAGGAAAACAGCACAAAACCAGGTGGCTTTTGTAAGAACAGAAAAACAGCAACGGTCCATCGAACCTCCCTGCTTTCATTTCTAAACAGCAGTAATCCCATAAATCTAGTTAAAACTGCTAAGCAACTGCAGTCTTAGTATCCTCCACCACCAAAACTGATAGATCCCCATCTAAAAATAAAAGCAGATAATATTAGTACCACATATTTTTACTTGTCTTTTCAAAAGCACCATATTGTCAAAGACCTCACAGACACAGGATTAGGGGCCAAAGGGTAAAAGGAAACATCCAGCACAGAGAAAGACCACTTCATATACAGACTGCCAGTCTAATACCTGTATCCAAATAGTTCTAGCCTCTATGCTTCTGCACAGTCTGAATTGAAGCGTTTTAGGAAAGCTGAGGTTTTACTTTTATTGTACTTTTTTCTCCAGCCTTCTCTTACACAGCAGGATCATTTAAAGAAGGCTCAGCAATATGAAAATTCTCAAATTCCCCAATTCTCTTGAAGGAGCGTCCAACTTGCTACTGCTCTATGATACAAAAATAACTGCACCTTTGGTCTGCTAGTCACAAGGAAAACAAACTGGTGATAAGGTTCAAGGTCATGGAAATTCACTGTACCACATGCACCAAATCAAAGTGCTCACCTGCTGGTTTCCCAGTCTTGGTCATCCTTATCTTTCTCTTCTTTGGCATCTGAATTGTGTGGGTGTTTCTGCACAATCCGCATCCCACCGGCTTTCACTGGAATGAAAATTAAATAGATAACAACAAACCTCAGTCAAATCGGTGTTAAGTGAAGAATGTAAGGAATTCCTTACACTCTGCTTCCCTCCTGATACTTTTCATAGTAATTTTATAGTAACCACAGTTTGAAAAAGAAGTACAAAGTGTTAAAAAGTGGCAAGTCTATAGAACAGCTCCTTCAGGACCACAGCTGCCATTCTCTTTCACATTATGCCATCTTCGCTTATCCTGAGAAGCTGCAGCTCATTTTACCAGCTGCTTCCAATGACATTTTAGAAAACTCAATTCTGTTTTACCTCCCCATTCACCCCACACCAATTTGCAGCAGTCAGAAGAAACTGAGGCAATGACTTGCATAACACTACACAAAAGGCCACAAACCAAAGAAACCGACTTGTCATTTCATGTTAAAAACTACATCTACAACAATAGTATTTATACAAAGAAGTACTTCACAAATAATGCAATAAAAAGCAAAATTTAGGAGAACTGCTAACTTGCATTTAGAACAGAGCTTTTTGGTTTGCAAAACATATGAGCATTTACAACATTTTAAATCCTTGCATCATTTAAGTTTTAGAAATGATGCAAACATGAAAGCAGCCCTTTGAAACACAAAACAAGAAGTGAAAGCAGATCCACTTATGTGCATCACTTATCCTCTCCAAAGTGCAATCTAAAAAAGCATGCCAGGCTTAGCACTGCCGCTACTAAGCAGAGCAACAGACAGGCTGCTCTTGATCTGCTTTCTGGTTCAATAGTGTACTTTTCTTTTTCTTCAACAATTGCTACACATGCTTACAGGACAGCACAGGATAAGATGATGCATCTCATTAGCTAATTGGATAGGTTACACTACCATCAGCAACCACATCAGAAAACCACTATAGTGGTCAGAAGTCAATAAAACCACTTAGAGACACACTGGTTTGTGTTTCACAGTGCCTGACACAGCGTCTGTGGTAAGCCTCGGCAGAGGTGTCACAGCTGGAGCGAGCAGGATGCCAGAGCAGCACTCSGAGAAGCTGAAGCTGGCAGGGACAGAGCAGCTGTGCTTCTGACAGCCCTCCTGTGTCCKGTCACAGAGGGAGCAGGGCACCTCACTGTTCAGTGCTACCCCAGAAACCTTGACACAGCTTTAATTCCCAATTCTTAGCCAGGACAGCAATGGAAAGGCCACTGCTGTGCAAAAATTTTACAGCCTGGGTGAAGGAAACAGAAAGGGATCTGCACCAGGAGAAAGTGAAAGCTTTGGCCCYGTCTTTTAAAAACAGATTTTAAGTTCTGAGTGATATTTGAATGATAAACTTCTAATTCAATAAAGGTCATTAACTAAAGACAGGCAATCAACAGACAAACTCAAATAAATGTATTTTAAAATCTTTCAAAACTGTGTCCTCTTATGCAGTAAAAAAACCCCAAAACCAAATCACTAACCATTTTGTGCTCCCTCTTCAGCGTAAAACTTTAATTGGTAAGAAATGTTTCACATGGGACAAGGAAAGAAAGACTACATTTCTCTGTTGTCTGAAGTGAAGCAAAAATTAAAATTCCAATTAATTTTGCTTGATTCAAGCTCCTTAGAAATTTGTTTGCAAAAGCAAACACTGAGTTTTGTCAAGTGCAGACTTCTTTTAACGTCTCAATTAATCACAGTACTGCTATGCTTTATTTACATTTTTAAATAAATTATTGATTTATTTTAATTAATTTCTAAATTTAACATCATTGCACAGTCAGGACCTTTTACTTATTTGTTTCAAATGACTTTTCATGGAAGATGCTGTCTCCACAGCAACATCTGCCAGGGTTACAAACAACAGTTCAGAACAAGACACACACTTTCATGTCCTACAACATCTAACAGAAAACTAGAGAAAATGATACCTGAAGATTTGGTGCTAATTTAGGTCTAAAATGTCTCTCCTCTCCCATTGTATATCATCAGGCCACTATCCTTTTCTCTTTATCTTTCACTGGAGAAAATACACAGCTAACACATTCAGATTTGCCTGTATTAAAAAGCAGGGATTAAAAAGCAAATAACCAGACAACTAAAAAGGCATAATAATGACTAATGCAGCAACTTAGAATTTTAAATGTGATTTTTTGAACTAATATTGTCAGGCATAGTATATACAGCTTAGAGTACTTTGGTGCATAATTGAATTATATTTAGCAACCCAAGGTTACTGTGCAGAAGGAACCAGGAACCAGCTGCAATACTCATGTGTATTTGTGAGACCAGAAGTGAAATAAATAATTAGATAGCATTCTGTACATATCTGCCACCCATGACACAGCATGCTCATACCCAACCCAGTTTTAGGAGATTTAGCTAAAGATGATAAATACTCTTGCAGCATAACTCCCCTTCCTTTTCAAAAGGTATCAGCTAAGCTACATTACCTCAGGGTGTGACAAGAGATCTGATAACATCCACAAAGCTAATGAAAAACCCACTCAACACTTGTGAGATTTTTCTCAGGAATTACGAGGAATCAGCTACTTCCTTCTTGCCTAGCATTTACTATATAATTTGACAGATGCTTACCATGGTGATTTTGTCACTTAAAAACCATCCTTAAAAGAGCTCAGATTTCCTTATCCTGCAAACAAAGGATTTAAATAACTGATAAACCACCTTCCAGAACACTGTCAGACAGCAGTGTCCAGAAGTGGATGGTGTCAATGACCCTGTGTTGGGATGAGGAAGCAAAAACAGCTCCTGTGCTGAAGAGCAAGTGCAGAGCTCAGGTGCTATGGCAGGAGAGGAAAGGAAATGGCTCCCTGGAGTGGTGACAGCCAAGTGGCCCTAAGCCTTTACTAAAGCGTGAAATAAAGAAGGGATCATTTGCCAGCACACTCAGAAGAGCAACAAGTCTATCTGCTTAACTACTTAATAAAAGTTTTGGATTTTAATTATCACATGTCATGTTTCCCCCCCTCGAGAGGCAGACAGGACTACCTTGTCAGTGAATGCCAGCCCGTGTTCCTCATAAGGGTATGACTACTCCTTCTGGAAATGTATTAAATAACTGTGTTAATCAATTACCACTCAAGCTGATCTGGAGTCAGGAAGCAGTCTACTTTTTCCTCCCTGCCCCCACTGCTGGACTCCTCTCTGTTTCCGAGACTGAAATCTGAAATCAACTCCACTGAGTTGGAGCAAGTACAGAGTGCCTAGAGAAGCACCACAGGCCAGGGACAGGGCTGGCCCCAAGTGGCTCAGGGTGCAGACCTGAGGCAGTCCTTCCCAGGAAAACCTTCCAGCTCAGCCCAAATCACCCACCGGTCACAGCAACCGGAGAAGAACTTTTACATATCCAGAGTATACCAGGAGTCTTAGCAGCTTTCCTTTTCCTCRAGTGTGTATTCAATATTAACATAAAAATTTATTTCTTATGTAGTGTGCAGTAACAGATTCCATTACAATGATAAGATGTATGAAAAGGGAAACACAAAATACGCTGTTGTACAAGATTAAGGGAGCATAYGTTAGTGTTCAACAAAGTAAGAAGAGTTATTATAGGCCTTCATTTCACAGAAATCTCAGCTCAGAGCTATTTTTTTAATGTACAAAAAAGCACATAACTGTTTTCAAAAATCTATCATAAAACTTCATAAATACATTATTAACACAATCACCTTCCAGAGTATGTACCAGATGAACAGCTAAAGCATAATTACACAGATCTYTTTAGAGGAACTGTACAAACATACTCAGCAATGTATTACGGGCACACTTGATCTCACTGACAGGCGGATATTTAATAAAGATTAAGTTAGGGCCCTCTTAAATATCAGAAGGGAGGTCAAAGTCACTTCCTGCACTGAGGTCTTGAGGTTTCTTTCCATTTCATTACCCTTTGTCTTTTCAAGTGCCTTTTCTTTTCCCCCTATGTGAAAGATCAATGCAGAGGAATGCACTGCAGTCAGTAAGCAAGGGCCAACAGCGCACTTGAAAAACAACAGATTTGTCAATTTTGCTTTTAATTTGATGACCCAAATTCTTCTAAACTYACATGTCCAACATACTCAGTAGGGTAAGACACATCTGTAATTACAGGTAGTGCTCTTTAGAGAACTGTATGCAGCAAAACCTGGACTTCTAAGCCATTTATCAAAAGAGATTCCCTATTCACATCTTTTCTTTGAAAGAAATTTGCCTTGTTATTTATGAATAAAATTCCACCTGTATTAATTTTTTAAAAGAATKTGTTACTTTCATTTTATTAAAACTTGTCTGCAGACTGATCTATTGCATTATTCTAATATTCAGGGATCTAAAAAAGCTTGAGATAGAGGATTAAAACCTATCTTCAACTACTAGAGTAAATATATACATACTCTTGCTAGTCATAACACTTCTCGTGGGTTTTCCAGGTGGYAAAAGACCAAAAAGGCCAAACAGTTCAGACAAATCTTCTTCCCAAAGCGACCTGAAGATACAGTAGAGCATTAGGGGTTTTTTTGCCTCAACGACAGGCTGAGTGATTACCCTTCTTCAAAAGATAAATTTTGTGTGCATGTTCACAAAAAATAGGAAAAAAACCCCAAAACTGGTATGCCTCAATTGGCACATAGGTGAAGGTGTTCTTCAATTCATATGTGGGCYCATGTTTTAAAAAGTAAAAAGCTCCAACTGAAATATTCTGACGGCAAAGGGAACCTGTACTGTACTCCAGCTGAGCTTTTACACTGTACATTGCTAGTTTCTCATGTGGCCTAGAGAGGCTTACTTCAGGTGTTTAAAAAATTTTCAGTTTCAAAAGACAGGTTTTGAAGCAAAACCCTCAAACATGGAACAACATCAGAAAATACAGTTACAAAGCATATTTGTTTCCTCAGTGTTGTAGCTGGAAGACAGAGCTAAACTAATGTAAGATCTTAATGATCCCTCCAYTCTGAAGCTGACATGTACCTCAAGACAAGCCAGCTCCAGAAGCCAGGGCAACAAAAGCTGTCAGCACTAGAAAATGATGCTTTGGTTTGCTCCCTGAAGCAGCTCAGCAAGAAGCCAGGTAAGAGCTAACGCCATGGAATGACTGCTCAGTCAAGAGACTGACTTACCTGCACTACTGAACTGTATATGCCATGCAAAAAGCAAAGCCATTATTTCTCACTTCTATTTAGAGGWATTTCAGGTCCTCGTTACAAAGAGCATAGAATTCAATTATGGTTCAACAGCTGTTCACAAGTTTAGCTTTAAATCTCACCAACTGATCTGAATATAAAACTAGCGACCTTGGGATTTTTTAATGAAACACTTAAAAAGCTCACCAACTACTCCACAGGGAAATATTAGACAACATATGTAAAGCTGCTGATGCAGGGACCAAAGTTCCCCTTTCTAAGAAAACTGTAAGAAGCAAAACTACTTGAAGTAACAGTACTTGAAGGAACACAACTTCGACACTGCGAGGAATTGAACCCCACCTGCGCATAGAGACAAGCTACCGTCTGTGGACCCTGCCAGATGAGTTTCCCACTGGAGGTGACACACACCTCCCACCCTGACCGTCCACTCGCACACAGCAGCAGGACGGAAGGCGATGGAGCTCCTTCGCTGGGCACTTCTCAAGCAGCTTTATCTATTTCCCAAACTGCCAAATTCCAGAATCGCAGCCAGGAGCGCGCAGGATGCTCTGGCACTCACACCGTGATGCCCACAGGCAAAATGGATGCACAGAGCTCTCCTGGTTTGCAGCGCCYGTTCACTCTCAGCGTACACTCTACAGGAACAGCCCCGCAAGCTGCGTGGGGCCGAGRCCGCTCCGCTCCCCTCCCCACCACACCACCAGCCCCAGGCGGGGTTCCGGAGGCCTCCGCCGCCTTTCGAGGGCGGGATGCCGCAGAAGACAACGCTACCCGCCTGCCGGGTGGGAGCCTGGAGATGCCAAGCTGCACACATCCGACGAGGGTTTGGCCACAAGCGGAGCTCTCCTCGGGGCGAGGCAGGGCAGGGAGCGTCGCTCCGTCACCGGGAGAGGCTGCCGGAGGGCAGAGAGCGCCGCGGGCGCCCAGGGCTCAGGCGGGGATCCCAGCGCACCTCCCGCGGCCGGAGCGCAGTGGAGAGCGAGGAGACCCACCGGCGCTCGGATCCTCGGGGGATCGAACCTGCCGRGGCTCACACCCTCRAGTTCGCACCCCCGGCAGCGRCGGGACCCGCCCGAGGCCTCCCTCGCCCTCCTCAGCACCGGCGCGAACAGGAGGGGACCTGGCGGGGAACCGGCGGCCGGCCCCGCCGGCCCGCGGCCGCCCCGGCCCCCCGGCCCGTCCCCTGGCGTGGCAAGAGAAAAAGCGGGGAGACGGGAACCGGCGGCCGTACCAGCAGGAGGGTGTCCGGCCCGCGTCTCTGCTTTCTCTTTGGGAGGCGAAGACATTTTTAGTGTGGCAGCGGCCCCGCTCTCGCACCGGGTACCCGCACCCCGACACGGCCCGGCKAACACGGCCCACGCCCGCCCTGTCAACGTGGCCGCCGGGGGGGCGGCGCCGCGCCGGGCGCCGGGCCCTGCCCCGGCCGGGCGGGCGGGGACGTGGCGCCCGCAACAGGCGGCGTCTGCTGTGCTGTGCTGTGCCGTGCCGTGCCGTGCCGTGCCGTGCCGTGCCGTGCCGTGCCGTGCCGGCAGCGCAAGCAGCTCCTGCGGCCTGATCCGCCCTGCTGGTTTTATGTGTGTGAGGGAAAACGGCGCGGGCCGTTAACGACGTGGTTTTGAACCGTCTGCACTTCCAATAGTACTTGTAATTGGTGACTAATTGGCRGTGCGCGCCTTGCGCTTGGTTGTGTTCTGCCAAACCGCGTTGTGCGAAGCGGCATAAAGAGCTGTGCAGTTTTTGGTTGAGGTGGAGTTAATTTTCTCCGCGATAGCTGGTATGGACCATATTTTGKAATTGTGCTGGAGACCCTGTTAATAACTCGGGGCAATAAGTGCTCACCTTGCCTTTGCTTCAAGACCTCATTGCCTGGCTGTTTGAAATTACAGACCTGATTCACATAGTTTTAAAAATTTTTCAAACATTTGAGTTAGCTTTTCCAAGTCATGTGGAAAGGCACAGAGTGTAATATCTGAATGAATTATATTAGCAGCAAGGTGTAAACCATGCAGGCCATTCTGGTTTTCTTCTGTAGTTTGAAATAAGAAAGCAAGTACATCAGAAGATGAGTGTATGATGTTTGAAAGTTGACCCTCCCTGCCTCCAAAGTGGTACAGAAATATTTCATCAGGCATTTGTTATAGGGAAATAAATCTAATAATATTTTATTTATTCGTAATAATATTTTATGTATTTATTATATCTAACAGCTATATTATCATTACAAAAATATATGTGATGTGTAAATACACCTTTTGGGGTTTTTTTTTGCAACAGTCCAAAATATATTCATGTCATGGCATCCTTAACAGCTCGAATGAACAAATGTAAAAATACTGTAACTAAGTTCTTACGTTTTGCTGCTGGGTTATTTCAATTTCTTACACATGCAGCATGTTAGAGTCTGAGATTGTATTTTCAGCTCTGCCACCTTCCATGTAGTCTAACACAAATTACTCCAATTTCCTTTCTAGTCTCTGTCAAAGTCTATCCAGATTATAATTTTTTTCTAGAGTAGTATTATGAGATTTTAATGCTTTTTTGTCTACCATCCTCTGAATTTGAATTAATTTTCACTTTTTCTTGGTTTTCTCAAGTTTATTTGCCTTGGATTTCCCTGTGCTGATTACTGAAGCTGATAGAAATTTTTGTCATTGCAGGTTTAATCTAAGCCAGCTGTTATAGAAATGAAATTAAAGAAAATGTGCTATATTAAATTAAAACACCTGCAAGTTAATGATTTTTCTCTAAGAAACAATTTAATTTAATAATTTCCTGTTTAAGCACAAAGTTTTAGTACATGAAGGTGCACTGGGAGGAAGTATTACATCAAAGATGTGCTTTGGCTGTTCTTGCTACAGCCAGCAACATTTCTTTATGTTATGACAATTCACATTGCCATTAACACAAGTATTTGTGTGAAGGCTTGCTGCGGCTTTGCAGCTAAACCACAACATCCACCCTGAGTATTTCTCAGAGATGCAGGGCTGAAGTTTCCTGAAAGCGCAGCTGTGCATCAGATTTGGAAGCTGGGATCTCAAGGCAAACCATACTAGTGCAGAAGGAGCAAGAACTGGAAGAGGGGAACACAGCTTGAAACAGAATAAAATGAGGGACAGGAGGACTTGGCCTTAGTGGACCAGGAGACAAGGTCAAAAAGTTGAGTAGAGGGTGCTGAAGGGTAACATGAGAATTGTGAAGCAGGGCAGAAAGAAAGAAATGTTTTTCCTCAAACAATGAAGTAGGAGCCAGAACTGGTTGAGTGAGATGAGAATGAGGACCCCCGGGAGAAGGGAGAGAGGACTGAAGGTAGGTCAGGCAAGAGCAAGCATGCAGAGCATAGAGCTTGTGGGAGGGAGAGGGGAGGATCTTTGCTGCTTTCCGTGGTCTGGAGCTTCTCAGACCAACCTGTGTAGTTGTCAGTGCTCATAATTACTGCTTTCCTCAAGAGACAGGGGCCTGTGCCAATGCTAAGTTTCTATGCTTGCAGAAGAATTATAGAGGTGTCAGTATGATACCATAGGATAGATTTTAATTTTCAGATACTGTTCTTAAATTATTGCAAGAAAAGCAAAAGGAAGACAAAAATCCAAAATGAAAAGAAATGCATAGGTAAATAAATTGAGATTTGTAGAATCAAGCACCTAAATGAGGAGATTCCMTAAAGTTTGTAAGCGGTACTTCAGTTTTGTGAAACAGTGTGATGATTTCTTTGGCAAATGTAAGGCAACATGCATTTTTCCAGCTAGTGGCAGTGTCATAATATTAGTAACAATCACAGCATCAAGAGAGTCAGTAAAGATGGAAAAGACCCTTAAGATCAAGTCCAACCATCAACTTAGCACAGGCCATRGAAGTGTTCAAAAAAGTGTGGATATGGCACTTGAGGACATGGTATAATAGTTCGCCCTGGGCAATCTGTTCCAATCCTTGACAACCCCTTCCATGAAGACATTTTTCCTAATATCCAGTGTAAACCCCCACCCTGGCAGAACTTGAGGCCTTTTCCTCTCATCCTGTTACTTGTTACCTGGGAGAAGAGACTGGCACACACCTGGCTACAGCTTCCTTTCATAGGTAGTTGTAGAGAGCGGTAAGGTCTGCCTCCTTTTCCCCAGGCTAAACAATGTCCTGCTCAATTATGCCAAGTACAAGAAACAGAGAGGCATTCTTAGTGACTGGCAGTAAAATGCCAGGATTTTTCAGTCACTTAGTCATTTCCAGCAGGCCGGTTGTTTGTACCAGCACGCACAAATGGCAGCAACAGTGGGAAACTTCGTCGGAAAACAGGCAGAGTTTTTACAAAAAGCTGTCTGTGGAGTCGCTTCCTTTGCCAATTCAGCCACGCCTGGTGCTGACACACTTTCCTCAGAGACTGTCGCAAAGTCAAGTCTCTACTGGAAAATGAGTGAATGACAGCATCACAGGGCACTGAAATATAGCAGCACACTGAGGGAAGAGTAAATAAAACATGTTGTTTAGGATATTTCATGTTTTCATGTGTTTTGAAGACTGGTGGATGCTTTAGAATATAAGTATTTTTGTGGAGGATTCTACCACATACCTCTTCAGTTCATGGGTAAGAGCTGGTAATAGACATCTTAAGTCTCTGTGGCATTATCCAGCACAATCAAGAAAGAGAACTCTCCAGCTACTACAAATTTTAACTAAAATAGCCAGCCAAAAATAGGAACAAGTCCTTTACAAATCCCAAAGGCTAAGTTAAGAAAAACAACCTGAAGAGAATACTTAGGGAAGTATGCAAAAGCATGCATATGACAGCTATTTTCAGTGGCAGTTGGGCATTCACAGCACTTTTGACAGTAATACCAGGTTCTTATTTTTTGTCCTTCATAGCCCAAAGTATGTTCAGTAAGCAGTCTTTTTTAAAAATAAACAGTCTGTTGAACTATGATTAGGACACCATTTTTGTCAGTTTTGAAAATGCTCACCAGTACTAAACAGATGGCTGTAGTTTTGGTGCTTTCATTTGGGGCCTGCAGCAGAATTTTGTGTTCTTTCTGAAAATACTGCCACACATAGAAAAGCAATTTTTGGGTTCAAGTCAATGGGAAATTATAATACTGCAACCTAGGGTCACTCAGCATTTAAAAGGCAGCTAACTGCATTGCCACACAACTTCTGCTGTCATTTCCAGCACACATATGCACATACATGCTGTAAATCCTGGGAAGTACCATAATCTGCTCTGCTTGGCTGCAGRGTAGACAAAACTCTTTCAGTGAACAGGATTTTGCCCAATTTATAGACAGGCATCAAGTCAATGAAAACTACCAGCTGATTTTGATAATGCATCCAAGATAGTTTTGCTTGAAAGCAGGTAGTTGTTTTGAAATTTTGTTTTATTGCAACAATATGTTTTAAAATTTTGCTATTTTTAAACCTGAAAAACCATGGGGGAATAAAATAAGTTTCTCTTTTATCTTCTTATTTTTATTTTTTCCCTCTGCCAGTTAATAAAAATATCAGTTATCCATATAGTTCTAATCTTTTGTGACATTTTTAGGATGCCTTAATTTCTGAGAAATSATAAAACAAACCTAAGGATTTACTTAGGAATTTGATCCTTCACTTTGACTTTTTGAGTTTGCAGATCTTTATTTGTATATGTTGCCACCTACTACTTAAAAGAATGGTCTTAGTCTGATGCAGCCAGCTGGGAAAGTTCCTTGCTTTTTTACTTATGTGGAAATATGTAAAGCTTTTAGCAAAAGTYAAATAAAGCCATTTTAGTTCTGTCTCACCTTTATGCCAGACTGAGAAAAGGGTTCTGGGTTTAGGACTGTGCTTTGTTAGGAAATTTCCAGAGATTGTGTGGGATATCACCCAAAAAGGTGATTTTATTTTAATGTGCAGACTTGGGAAAATAGTTTGTGTAAGTGAACAAGCAAATAAATTTGGGGCAAGGAGTAATTTGCTTTAGTAATGATTTTCTACCCTTCCGTTACCAATTGTCATTGCATTGACTCAAGTCACTTGGGTTGCAGTATTTGCTGATTTCTCTGTATCTTGATGGTCTGATTAATTCCATTTTGTTACTCTTATTCTGACAAGGAACTCAAATTTATTTGCTTTTTTGATTTACTAGTTCAATTTTCCAGGAAAACCTATATAATTAATTTTTTTCTTTAGGATTTGAATAAGTTTCCATTGGGTCAAACATAAATTTGTTGAGTGTTAAAAGTTTCTGAATTGAATCACAATGTAATTGTAAGACTCAAATGCTCTTTTTTCTTAGTGTTTTATTAAATTTCCTTGGACATATTTCTGATAAAATGTATGCTACAGGTCTTTCTCATAAGAAAGGTAGAATGATGATGTTTTCAGAAAGAAATGTTGCAATGTTACATTGCCACTCTTATATTATATTGTCATGAAGTTCAGATTTCTAAGCTGTTATCAAATATTAAATCAGCACGAAAAGCAATTTCTCAGTATGATGGATTACTACTGAGATATGAATCAAATTCAGGAGGCTTGTAGCAAATTAAGAAATTGTTCTGTATGCCTTTTTCACAAAAATAGTCTGTTACTCTGTTAATATCTATCTTAGCTATGACTGCTTTTTACATTTGCTTCTCCCCACTCTACAATATTATTTTAGCTGTTAATTTTTAGACATGGTGCATGCTAGAGTGACATCATTTGTTGTAGGTTTCTTTTCTTTCAAGAACAGGTTGCTATTTGCCATACAGCTGAAGTAAAAATTTATATTGAGTTCACATGAGAATTCTGCCTTTAAGGAAAACCCAAATGGAAACTGCTATCACAATACATCCTCACATTAAGCTAAAATTTATTGCTTTTCATTAAATGAAAATAAAATTGTATAAAAATGGCTTTACCACTATATACTAAAAGAAAAATAAAGAGAATAAATGTGTGTGAGTTTCCAGAGGCTTTGCCTTGCAAGATATTAATTCTTCCTCCAATGCAGTGCACTGCAGTTCTGCTTTAAAATGCTACTCATGGTGATACTGCCACAGAAGTGTTCTGATATGGA
Organism: Cardinalis cardinalis; assembly: GCA_014549065.1. Classification (NCBI taxonomy): domain Eukaryota; kingdom Metazoa; phylum Chordata; class Aves; order Passeriformes; family Cardinalidae; genus Cardinalis; species Cardinalis cardinalis. The sequence goes on from JACDOX010000282.1 coordinate 13,587, forward strand.
AGATTACCAAAGCAATTTGTAGATTCAATGGAAGAAAGGTAGAAAGGGGGGAGGAGGAAGAGGGAAGAAGAAAGAGAGCAGGGAAAAAAAAAAAAAAAGAAGGAAACTAGGGAGAAATATGTCTGCTTCAACAGAGAAAGTAAATTTCCTCTTTTGGAGGTTTTTTTATCCAAAAAGACCAATGTTCTGTGTAAAGACCATAATTTTCATTATCCACTGCCTCAAAATGGGTAAGCAGAAGTACAGAAAATTAAGTTGCTAAGACAGAACTAGTGGCAGAGATGAAAACAGAAGGCACTGCCAGTGCCCCTTGGGGCACAGTTCTCTCTCAATTGTCTCATTAATCTGGGACTTACTAAAGAAACAGTGTATTTTATCATGATAGAAAATGGGCTCATCAGTGCTGCCCACCCCCAAGAGGGTCTTGTTCTTCTAGCTCTCTAGAGAACAGGCCTCCCTCCACTTGAGATAAATGTGCAGAACCTCTTGCAATTATGGACTTCCATCACAGCCTCAGGATCAGTGTGAGTGGGGGCTGTGATTGCCCCTGGGATTTACTGGTGTTCATACCAAATGAGGCTCAAGAGAATTAGATGTTGCACTCAGCAAGTGGGTCTTACCCACTCCTCTCTTCCTTTCTTTCCTATCCCATTCTGTCTTACTGATTTGTACCTGTGCAAGCTGTGCCTTTTCAAAAAAGGAAGGAATTAATGTTGGCTCAAAAGTGAAAATGAAAAAAGTCAAGCTGATTTAACTTCTTAGTGTTTACAAACACGCTGGATTTAGTGGGGGTTTTTTCTAYGTTTTATTTCTGAAAACAGCTATCATCAATGTGGGGGTTTTGTGGTTGTGATGGAAACTAAGAACCTGGCTAACAGCAAGCCTTGCAGTAAGCACTTAGTACAGAACTGATGGTTGCTTACTGTCCATATTTCATATTTAAAGTCAGATGCCATGCTAAATAACATCAAACTTAATTGATTTCAATATCTTCAGGTTCTCTCTAATTTTTCACAAAAGGTTTGTTGGCTTGAGAGGGAGTTTTGTACTTCTACAAGTAAGTTGCCTCTAGCTTCTAGGAAATAAGATTGTAGGTTGACTGCTGCAGGTGCTAAAGAGCACAACCTCATAGGTCAGCACCTTTCAGTACCTGGCAGTGGGGTGTCTTTTAGCTTAGATACAAACAGCCACTCCCAAGGCAGGAGTGAACTTGGTACTCAGCTTCCCCCAGCACCAGTACCTGACACAGGCTTTGCCTGGCTCTGCTTTATCCTTCTGATGCATCCAGACCTATTCCAAAAGACACTTTTTCTTCTGGAAGAGCCTTAGTGCCATGGTTTCAGACCTAAGATTTCTGTTAACTTTGCAGCAAACATATCAATTGCAAAGTTCTGGTCTTCACATTCTACATTATTTATTTATGTTCCTTCCAGAGAATGTTAAGTAATATGCAACAAGAAATTATATATTGYGGTGTATATTTAGTCCAAATGTGTCTTTGTCTAGAGTAATGTAGTAATTTTTTAATCTTTGAACTGATCTGAACACATACCTCAATTGCAAATCTACCCAATAATTTTCCTTTAGAAACATTACTTTATGTTTCAGAGAGAACTAATTGCTAAACAGCAAAATCCCTTTTCAGTTGAATTCTAGATGCCAGATTTCCAACTATAATTCTTCACTCTTATTAGAAGGAGTCTCAGTGTGTCAACATTCTTATTGATGTTTTCTGCTGAATGCTTTGTTATAAACTGAACATAATTAAATGTAAGTAGACTGGTATTTCATCACAGCTCAAGGGTATAAGGCTAACACATTTTTTCTCCTGTTATCCCTCCAGTCCCCTTTCTTCTTACATGAAAAGAATGCAAAGTATAAGCATTCTTTAAGTTTGGGAAGTTTTATGACCTCTCCTTAGGAAGCTGCAGCATTTGAACAGTGGTGGAAGGGCTGTTTTGCTTTTCACTTGTGTCCCAGAATTATGTMAATTTTAATGAGTATATTTTCAAAGTGCTTGCTGGCTGAGAGATAAGAGTTATAAGATGTTTTTAGAGTACGTATCTATATTTTATTTTTTCTTTGCACAAATACTCAGTTTGTTTAGCAGTTTTCATTTTTTCCTGCTGTTCAGGTTACATAATTTAAATTCTTCTTTTTTTCTTTTTTTTCTTTTTCTTTTTTTTTTTTTTTTTTTTTTTTTTTTTTTTTTTTTTTTTTGCTAGTAGTACAATTTTTTTATACTTTCCACGGAAATCTAGTTTTATGTTCACCAATTGGCCTGTGTTAAAAATTTATGAAAATATCATTAGAATTTTTTTTCATGCTTGTGCTGTGTCAGTCTGGGATGGTGGCAATTCTCATCATAACTGCCCTTGTGGTCCTGTGTTTTGGATTTGTGAGCAAAGCATGTTAACAGTGTTTGGGCTGTTGCTGAGCAGTGCTTGCACAGCATCTAGGCTTTCTCTATTTCCTACTGTGTGCCTCTCAGTAAGAGGGAGAAAGGGAAGTGAGCGGGTCTGTGGGTGCCTGGCTGTTGGCCCAGGTCATCCCACCTGAGAGTGCAGACTGTGGGAAGCTGAGTTCCAGCTTCACCATGTCTTAGGTGACTCTTGCCAAAGTCACCTTTGCACCTTTTGCTGCTTGTGCCAAAGATGATCGCCCTGTCAGCCACTGAAAGGCGCTGACCTATGATGAGCCTGTGCTCATGGCAGCTCTTTAGCACCTGTAACAGCCAACCCTACACTCCTAAGGGGCTTCCAAGAAAATTTGTTCCCTACCTTCTCCATACAGGGCTGAACGGCCTGTTTTCTCCAGATCTTCCTTCTTGAAGAGGGGTGTAAAATGTAGTTTCTTCTGTCTTAAGAAACCTATTTGTGATTGCCACGCCCTTTCAAAAGCGATAAAGAACTTGCAATGACAGCAGACAGCTGTCCCAGCACTATGGAATGCACCCCAGCAAGTCTCATATGCTGGTTTAAGTGATTCCTAGCCCTGCTAGTTACCCTTTACCATGAGTAATGCTTCAGTTGCACGGACCTTTATTAAGTTCCTGGCATACCTGAGAGAAGAACGTGTCAGTAAAAACTGAGGCAAAAAGAGCATTAAGTACCTCGCCTTCTCTATATCCTTTGTCAGTGCCTGCCTCCACATTTTTGTGTAGTACTGTTCTTTCTTCCCTCCCTTTCCAGCTAAAACCTGAGGACAATAAGGTGCCAGAAGCTTTCCACTTCCCATTTCAGTGCCTGTAGTGCACTGGGATGAATTACCAGAGGCAGTACCAGCCACCAGGCAACACACTGACATTGCTTTCTTGAAGAAATACTGTCCCTGGGTCTTGAATCCCAGCAAAATTGGAATCATGATGTTGGTCTGGTAATAGCTGAACTACCAGTTTGGTGTAACAATTTGCAAGCCATGTTACAAGGCTATGGGGAAAAATGTCTGATACTGCCAGGTCAAGGAAAATGTGTATCAACAAGCACATTGAGGGTCACCATCATCATTTATGGCCAATGTGCAAGGGCAAGATGTGGGCTGAATGGGTTATTCTGAATTCATCACATTCTCTTCTCAATATCTGTGCTAGAGTACTAACAGGTCCCATAGTCCTCTTTTCAGAAACCTCATTTATTATTTTTTATAGGCCATTTCTTTCCAATTCTACTGATTTTAAATTCTTGGCTGTTATAGTATTCCTGGTTCCCCCGAAGGACAAGTCTGCTAGAAATATTGTCTCTTAGGGTCATCCTGAAACAGCCTCAAGTTTATACAGATTACCTGGGGAAGTTCTGCCTCTCCAAACTACCTCATCCTTCTGTCCAAAGGTTAGGGCTTCTTCCTTGCCCTTGTCATCTACTCCTTATCATCCTGCTTGCCCTCTTCCATGGCACAAACTTATCTTGGTTTCCAAASCTGTGTCTAACCCAAGTTTGAGAGTTTATAACCCTAAAAGACAGTGCTCTGCCCTGAAACTGAACTATGCTTCCACTGTCATTAGCAGCAGCCATAAGTCATGTTCATGCTATCATCCCCTGTACATCAGTTAATCCCTGTTTAAATTCAATTACAGGTTCAAAATGCATTCTTCAAAACAGTCTATTAGGCATGCATCTGCTTCTGTAATGTTTGATGTTGCCTCTGGCCTCTCCTTTCTCCTCTGTTGCTATCTGTTTCCAGTACAACAATGAAAATAGCTCCATGTGGTCCTCTTTCAAATGTCTTTACAGAAGATTAGCCAGTCCCCCATGTTGCTACTAGTTCCAAACACCTGATGAAAATCCCTTCACCAACAGGTTGTCCAGGAAGAAATGCCCTGTTTCTTTGCCCTTCTCAGCCCCATATGTCAGTTAAATGCATGTTGTTTTGCCTGCTTCTGTTCACATAACCTTTGATTTTGGAGACAATCCTGGAATAAAGCTCTGCTGCATCAAACTCACTCTCARCAAATGAAATATATATGATAACAATACAGCTGCTTTTTCATCTCATGGGCATTTATCATATCTCATGACTCCCAAGTCTGTAAGGAAAAATAAAACCCAACATTTAAAATACCAAACAAAAAATCTCACACAATCTCCAAATGCCTGCACTCTGTCTCTTGGAAGTGTTTTTTATGGCCTGTTGCTCATACTCCTTGTCCCACATGCATATTTCTGCTGTCCCTTCACCTCTGCAAATGCTGAGAATCCTGCAAAGGTAACCTATGCCTGAGGAGGCTTCATCTGTTCTTGCAGTGGCTTTGGAGTGCTGTGGCAATGTCTCAGAARCGCTGTGTGAGAGCCTGCATGCTGCACTGACCACTACTAGCTGCAGCATGGACCTGAAAGGAATCAAACCCTGTGCTACAAATATGTGTCAGCTGGGGAAACTCTTCACACATCCCATGTCTGACTTATTCTGTGACTTCCCTGAGCTCAGTTGTGTCAGGGATTATATCTGACAGACAGATGTGGCATAGTCCATTGTTATGTTTGTATAAAACATGGGCAAAACCTTAGGTACAATGAAAGTTTCTTATTAAAATGATAATATACACTGACTTCCAGAAGTATTTTCAGTTTTGATCAGATAGGAAGAGAAATGTATCATCTGGTTATAAACTCATTAACAGTTTGCTAATACTCAAGGCAATGAGACAACTATATCTGGTTTGCCAGAAAGAAAGCAGCATTTTCATAGGGGCATGGGAAATTAATACTCAAGAGAAAGGTCCAAAGTGAAGGATCACTTTTCATTTAAGAAGTGAAAGTTAAAAATTTTGTGGGAAAATCACTGAGGTTAAAAAGATAACGTCATGGAAGTTCTAGGGAAACGTGCCATTGCTGCTCCCCATATGGAATGCAGTCAGCACGTCTGACCCCCCCCCCACGCAATGCAGTCCAAGGGGGACTAAACAGATGATGGAGCAGAGTGGAGCCACCATGACCAGACTCTGCCAAAACCCTTGCAGAGGAGAGAACTCAGTGGTACTTTCCAGCTGATAAACCACACAGCWGCTGAAAACCAAGGGRGATAAAGGAAGATGTCCTGCTGTTGCATCAGCAACAGCAGCAAAATGTTAGACTGACCCATGTCCCCCTCCCAAGGCTGTCTCTGGTACTATCCTGAGATATCCAGCCCCAAGATGTGACCACCACTCACTACTAAGATGTATGACTAAAGTCACCTAAGCTCCACCTAAATGTAAAGAAATAGCGTAAAATAGGGACAAGTAGGGGTAGACTCCAGCTGGAATCAGTTGAAGGGCTAAACATGTCTTCTCCCCCCTGGATATGCCTTTCTGGTAAAGAACTGTGTTCTCTGCATGCTGAATGATCATCTTCAGCCARCTTTTACTGGGGATTAGTGCTTCTTAATATATTTCTTTGAATTACTATATAGCTTTGAGTATATACTTGCAGTCAGATATTATCACCAGTAATTTTAGAACCTTAAATTCTCACAATTTTATTTATGAAGASTATTATTCTATAAACTGTTAATGTGAGTATTTCAAGGGTTCTGGCAGTCACTGGCAGTGGGTAAAGGTGTGGAGACCCAAGAGGGATTTCTCTGCTTGGTGTGTGACCCTGAACAAGTCAGTCTCTGAGCTAGTGAACTGCTCACTGAAGGGAACCCCTAAGAGGATGCTGACAGGCTGGTTGGGCACAAGAGTCTGAGCATTCATGGGTCTTGGCTTTCCTTGACTAATCAAACACTAAGGGTTTGGGTAAATCTCTCTTTTTCATCTGGTAGAAAAGAAATTACATCCTTAAAATATGAAAGGTAACATTCTTTCCTGAGCCAAGATCCCYTTCCATGACCTCAGCCTGAGGATGTTTTCAGATTTTTTAAGACTGAATCCTCTGTCAAGAAGATGTGAATTTCTAGTCTCAGCTGCCTCATAATGGGTGAGAAGAAACTTTAGAGCCAACATAAATAATGACTAAAGATCTGCATGCATCCTCTGTTTCCTTTTAGCACTTAGACATCAGAAAATTCTGCAAGCACCTATTTTAAATTCTGTAAGTAAACATTTTTTTGCCTTTAGTTTAGGCTTCAGTTAAGGATGATTTCAAGGTAAATAGCTAATGAGTTGATCCCATAGGTGCAGCTAACCTTAGAACCAGTTTAGTGTAATATCCTTGCAATACCCAGCAGCCTGTACTTTTTTTTTCCATTTTAGAGCTTGTCAGACAGGGATTTAAGTGGAAGAAACATTGTCTGGTGACTTCAGCTAGTCAAAAAAGCACCAGAATAGTGGAGGAGAATATTTACCCTAAGAATTCTGCCAGTTTCAGTGTCAAAGCAGTTCCTAATACTGAATGAAAAGATTTTTTAAAATGTCGAGTTTCATAAAGTGAAAGGCATGCACCACTGGGAGAAGCTGTAGGAAAATGGTCTGTTATAAATATTTGAACTCTTGCTGAGGTATCTTTTCTCCTTTGTCCTCCTTGGTATAGCTAAAACTAACATCTCTATTCAGCTTAAAGAACCAGGTCAATCAACTATTGAACGCAGAGTGTTGGTCACCTAGGGAACTGAATAATTAATGTAACCTCACTAATCTGATATCAAAGGGAAGGAAATGTAACAGCAAATAGGCCTATGTGTAAGGGGGGAAAAAAGGAAAAAGCAACATTCTATCAGCTCTCCTTAAGTGATTCACACACATGAACCTGAGCTGAGGGTGCAAACTGAAATGCTTAGTGAAAAGAGGCTGACTGAAAAACCAGAATAATTGCTTTTACTGGGAAGAAAAGTGAGATGAAGGAAGAAATGGTTTCTGAGCCTATTCAAAAGAAAGCAAGGAAAGTATTTTCAGCTGAAGATTTTGGACTTAGAGATGAAATCACTGCTGCTAAGCTTGGCTATTCTCTAAGGTAATGAAAGATTCAGCCTGCTTGTATTTCTCTAACTTCTTCAGTATATCCTGCCTCTGAATGTAAATTAACCAAATTGAGAGGTATAAATCCATTTCATTTTCTATTCAGTGTCAGAATATTTCTTTTTAATGGTTCTTTTTCTATTAAAAGGTAAGAATGTGTTGGGGGGATGGTGGGAGAATATTCTGAAGATATTCCTAGAAGCTTGGTTAAATTTTTGAAAAGCGATGCTGTAGTCCAAATGTTCAAAATTGTTTTAGAGCCTGTACAATTCACAGAGAAAGTGTGGAAAAAGAAGGGTAAAAAAGGAAACAGGAGCTGGTGAACAGGAAGTGTAACCACAAGAACATTTCTTGAGATTGTTGAGATCCCCAGAAATTGCAGCGAAATTTATGCGAGTTTCTGTTTTATGAAACAACTGAAAAGCTGAACTTCCAATCAGAAGTGTGGAAAGGATGGAGAACTCACAGTACAGTGGGAAGGATACTCTAGGGGACTGTATATATTTTTTTCTCATCTTGCTGTGTATATTTTAAAGCCTTTTCTCCATGAGAAAGTTGCACCAGTCTTTTAGGTGTGCAGTTTTAAACAAATGCTATAGACATTACTAATTAAGCTGAAACAAATTTATTCTCTCTTTAATTCAGGACGATGAAAAACTTGCATAAGCTATTTAGAGTAAGAAGGTCTACACAAGAACCTACATTTATTAAACAAGGTTGGTTTTAAACCTGTTTAAATTGAATTAATGTATTTTTCTGTTGTGAGGAAGGCTTCCTGCATGTGTATTGTCCCCATCAGAGGCCAACCTTATACACGTATTTCACAGCTGTTGAGAGACAACTGAGGATTCACCATTTTTCAGAGAAGTATTTTGAAAAAGAAGCTGGAAATAATAAAATTTGTCTGTCTCATAAAACAATGACAACAAAAAAAAAAGTCAAAYACCAGCACCTCAAACAAACAGGAAATTCCATATACAGCACAAAATTGGATGACAAAATCAGAAATAAAATATATTGAAAGACAGAAGGGCCTGTTGACCAAACAGCTTTAAGGAATGCAGGATCATTCATAGAGTCAGAGGAGTATCACATTTATCTTGGTGAAGGAACCAGCTGAGAAATTCAGAGAATTCAAAGCATGTCATATTTAACTCTCAGAAAGGTGAAAGAAGAGTTAGTGACACATCTTTGTTTTTAACAGGCTGAAGCTAAGTCAGAAAGGCTGCTGTGTTTGCACGTTGTAGGCAAAGGGCACAYGCAAAGTCGTGTTCATCCCTGCTCTGTTCAGCACAGAAGAGAGCTGCAATCTGGACTTAAAAAAGATCACTGTTGCATTCTGCTGCGAGGTGGGTGGACCATAGGAAATCTGTTATGAGGGAAGGAAACTGAACTCCTTTCTCAAAAGGTTGATACGGAGATTTTCTCTTCTCCGGTGGTTCATATATCTTTGTGAAAGCATAGTAAGCAGTAAAAGGGAGTCTGGGTAGAAGACAGACTGCTCAGATCTAGGAAATAAAGCAAAATACAGAATTTGAGAATAAATAAATGACAAATTTTGCAATGTTTTTAATGGAAAATTTCCTCCTTTTACAACCATCTGTATGTTGCAATGAGGTGACCATGAGAGAATTATGAAAAGATAAAGTATATGAGATTCTTTCAATAACACAGAGTGGCAGTGAAGGGAGAAAAGCAATTCTGGTAATAAATGTAAGCTAGAGAAAGAAAGAAGGCATAGCTGAGAAATAAGAGAATCCATGGACTAAAAATACCTAGTGGTAGTAGTAGGAGACCATTACATGGCTGACTGCAGACTAATTGCATTTGTTCAGTCATTGTGAAAATGGATACAGATGGGATGCACAAGTTTGGAAATATCTTACTGCTAAAGAGAAAATAAAGCACATGTTACGTGATAAGCCATTACCTAAGATGATGTTGGAGAGAACTCAGAAGATCATATGGCTAAAGTATTCTTTTCTGCTTTAGCAGCCCTTTTAATTAAATTTACTAGTTCTTTTTTCCCAACAAAAAGAAATGGAGGATGGTGATTGGGTGAGAAAAAGGAGGCTGATCTGAACTAGTGAGATAGGTTTTTTTAGCCTGCTACTGAGTAAAGCTTCCTTGCTTGAAACTGAACTTAGTTTTGTTGAAGTGCTAGAATTGGTTGTAGAGATTCAGTGTCTCAATCAGTGTTTTGCATTTTCTTCACTGCTGTGGTATTGCAAGTTCTTAGTGGGATGCCATTGGAGGCACAGTCCAGATTTTACAAGCTTTTTCTAACTAGAAACAGCTGGGGAAACAGCTGATATCAAACTTAACAATTCCTCAGAGTTCTGAATACATTCCAGATTGAAAAGGAGAAAAAAGAGAAGCCCAGACCTACCTTTTGTGTCTGATTTAATATACTGATAATACAACTAGTGGCAACTGAAACTCACAGCTGTTACTCCTGACTGCTCTGATTTTATGAAATGGTTCCTGGAAAGTTATTTTGAGTCCCAGCAAATTTTATACTGGTCAGAGAGAAAGCCTAAAGTATAAAAACTCTGTCTCCAGCTGCATAAACAACACCGTGGGGTCTTACTTTTCTCAAAATAGTAGGAGATGGCTGATCTATGCCAGGGAGGAAATCTGCCTTGCCAGTTAATGTCCATGATGTCCCACTGTTCAGACAGATTTGCCACTCAGAGCCACCAGGCAGCCTTTGGGCCAGATGGCTGGCACATCACTCTCTGCAGCTGAGGAGGGACACGTGGTACCCTTCTCTGGAGCAATCATGAGAGGTACAGGGCACTGTGTTTCTCTGAGCAGGGTGACTGCGACATTTTGCGAGAGCCTCTCAGAGAGCTWCTTCACTCCTCATCACTGCACCACAGGTAGATGAGCTTCACTGCGTGCACTTTTCACTTTATTTGTCTCTTAAAACACCCTGACGCAAAACTAGTACATGGGGTTTTTCTTGCAAAATGCTTTGAGGCTGCTGGATAAAAGCAGAAAGAAAATGCAAAAGACATTTTGTGAATAGATTTAAGTCTGAAGATTAAAATACTTCTGTGTGATGAGCAACTCTGAGGTATTTATGGTACTTCTTTAGGCTCTCTCAATTACCCAAATAAAGAGGAAGTGTAAGCCCTTGAGCTCTGGTAATTTAGCACAAATTTTCATTCATTTTGGCTAAATTGCTATAAACTTGCGCAAGCCACATTAAGCCTGAAGAGCAGGAAACAGCAGCAGGAAGGACCTGTCAGTGAAGACCTTATGGCCTTTGAAAAAAATCCTAGAAAACCATAGAAAAGATTAAAATTGCACCACAGAAACTCAGAAAATTGAATTGCCAGGGGGGAAAAGAGCTTGTGAAGAAAAGAACAATAGGGAGGGGAGACTGAGCCAGTGATAGTAGTTTCAATGTTATTTAGAAGAAAGAGGAGGTCAAGCAAAGCAGTATACACCAAAGAATTGTGTCTGGAACTTCAGAAATCAGAAGGAAGAGCATACATACTTGCTAGCAATGATCCACTTTTTCACATTTAGCTGACAGCAACAGGGAAGACTGAAAAAGCACCCCTGTGGATACATAACTAAGAAAGTTTAGAGAGCATTGCTATTCACTCTGAGAAAGATGGATATTAAATATTTAAATAAATTTAAATGCAACTGTTCTGTTCTAAGTCAGAGAAAATCCACAAGTGCATCAAAGATGCGTGTGGGTTTTGGAAGCAGGCTTTCCAAGGAAAGGACCTGAAAAGCAATTACCTGAGATGTAATACCTAAGCATCTGTCATGTTTGAAAACAGGGTGCTTAAGCTGGTATGACAAAGCCATTTTCCAAATATGTGGATTGTGGCTGCAAAGGAGAGGCTCTCATTAGTATTCACTGATGTGCGTCCTGTGGACTCCCAGCCTTTGTGTGTTCCTCCAACTGAGCCTACAAAAGACTGAGCAGGGATGCCTATAACAGGTACATTTCTAACAGTGACTCCAGAACCATGGCTGGTCAGGCCAAACAAGAGCCACGCTTCCTGGTTAGAAGCAGGAGACATTAGAGTAGGTTAGAGAAGTTAGAGGAGATATGTGGATGGCAGATATGCCTACAAGTCTGGTTCTCTGTACCTTGGTATTAGAGGTGGCCCTAAGCAAATCACTTAAAAATAATAATTTGGAGAGGATCAGATGAACCATAATGCCTAATGTCACAGCTCTGAAGTTTGACTTATGCAGTTGGTCATATTAAACTGAGTGGAAGCTTTTGCTAGGTAACAGAAATCAAAGATCCCATTTCGTCTGGAAAAACAAGTGGAAGATTCAAATCCACATCAGTGCTTTTCTAGGAGAACATTCTCAACAATGAACGCCCTTTCATTATCCCAGTGAAAGGGAGTAGGAGACACTGCTCCTGTTGGGACTTGCCTCTTGGCTATACTGGCTGGAGCACACTTAACCTAAGAGTCTGTGTTATATTTAGACACAGTTGTTCACCAGCAACTATGTCTCTACCAATGCAGCACTAAGGAGCTTTCTGTGGCCATGAGCTTTGTGCATCTGGCAGGGCTGGCTTGACCTGTGTGTATTCATGACACAGCAACTAGCCTTAAGTCTCCTCTGTAGGTGTTTCTGTGACTCCAGGACGTAAATACCAGATTTCTGCCTAGATTTACTTCATAGTGTGCTAGGCAAGGAGATTGCGGAACGGCAGCTGGTTATTGCTGAAACAGAAGCCATGTGTTGCATGCATTCTGATGGGGCATGAGAATGTATAAAATTGTTTTGATTGCACAGTCCCCTGCAAGTGCACTGAAGGACAGTGCAGATCAAACAAGTGTGCTACAGTCTTGTCCATTCTGCCTGGTGTTCTTGGTCTTTGGTTCAGCTGGCACAGAGGCTGTGGGTAGGTGTGGGCAAACCTGTGTTGGGGACTGTGCTAAGCAATGTGGCACAGAGTCAGGCAGGCACAGAGTGTTCTTGAATGAGCCTCCAAATCTTGTTCTAGTAAGGTGCACAAGTACAGTCAAAAAAGGATCAATCCATGTAAAAGAGCAAAACTTCAAGCATCTAAGTAGCTTGACTGCTGGAAACAAAAATGCTCAATGGAATAAAAAGGAGCTTTTAAGAATCAGGTGCTTAAATTGTTTTCTGGCCTTTGTGTACCTCAACATGTCAGCAATGAGGGTAATCACGTGTCCTTCTGCTCAGTGTTGTGAGGATGAATAATATAATGATTTTACAGGATTCAAATAAAAGAAAAATGAGGGCCAAACAAGGACTTTGAACAGTTTGGCCATGAAACACAGTTTGACCACAGTAATTTCCCTCAGTGTTGAAGATTCTCTCTACTCTGTCAASTGCAATTAACTGCACAATTTTAAATTGGCTATAGAACTGTGTTGAAATTTTCCAATTCCAGATGCCTCTGTAGCCATTTGAATAACCACTGAGGCAGTAGTATGTGCTTAAGCCAGGTTCCTCTGATCCACCCTGCTGATGAGGATACCAAAAAATTGATATATGTAATTATTCTTGCACTCTCTCTTTTCATGTGAATCTCCTACATCACTCACCAAAGCCCTGAAAGTACAGCAGGTCAGCCTGCAAGGTGCACTGAAATCCCAGATGGGTTGAGCTGTCTCTGTTTCATGCCATAAGCTCCATGACAGCACTATGATATAGAACCCTGTTCACCCTCCAGAAACTGGAGATTCATTGCATAGTGTGTCCTTCCCAGGCTAGGCTTAGTATAGGCTGCATAGCAATCTCTCTGATGCCAGCATTTGAGTTCTGTCAGAAAGCCCAATTAGTTATTTTTACCTTTGTAGATCAGAGAAAATATTTTAGATGTCCTTTAGTGTTGCTTTTGCAGTGCCTTGAAATCTTCTGATCACTTCTACCTCAGGATTTGGTGCAGTTCATGTAATCTGTTACTGCTTCCAATCACCATTCCCTGTGAAGGAYGCGCTGTAGAAGAACTGGGTCTTTTGCCCCAGCACATAGCATGGAAAGCCCTTTCCTATGAGGACAGGCTGAGAGATCTGGGTGTGCTCAGCCTGGAGAAGAGAAAGCTCCAGGGAGGCCTTAGAGCACCTTCCAGTACCTAAAGGGCCTGTAAGAAAGATGGGGAAAAATTTTAGTAAGGCCTTTTGTGATTGGACAAGGAGTAATAATTTTATACTAAAAGAGGGTTAGCCTAAACTAGATAGAAAGAAAACATTTTTTACAATGAGGGRGATAGARCAAGGGAGCAGGTTGACCGGAGAAGTGGCAGGTGCCATATCCTTGGAAATATTCAAGGCCAGATTGGACAGGGCTCTGAGCAACCYGATCTATTTGAAAAAGTCCCTCCTCATCGCAGGGGGGTTGGATTAGATGACCTTTACTGGTCTCTTCCAACCCAGATTATTGTAACTTAATATAAGTTCATATTAATTAAGTTCATATTAATTAAGTAAGTTCATATTAATTAAGTTCATATAAATTAAGTTCAACCCTTAATATAAGGGTTCATAACTTTAGTGTTGGATCTGGAGTCAGTGGACTAGGTTGCAGGGAAGCGGGAGCTCTGGTTTTGAGAGCTGCAAGCTCATTTCCAAGGTGTTGTACACTTTACTTCATTTGTAAGAGTACTCTATCCTGTTCCCTGGGCACCCTGGGCCTGTTAGGAGGAACATTGCCAGCAGGTTTCCTTCTGCTCAGCGCTAGTGAGGCTGGGTCTGGAGTGCTGGGTTYCCCAGTATGAGACGTTGACATAGTGGGGCAAGAGTGAAGAGCCACAGGGATGATGAAGGGACTGGAGTGTGTGTCACATGGGGAAAGGGTGAGAGAACTGGTACTGTTCAACCTGAAGAAGACAAGGCTCAAAGAGAATGTAAATTAAATGGAGACAGATTTTTCTCAGTAGTGCCCAGGGACAGGACAAGAGGCAATGGGTAGAAGCTGATACACAGGAAATTCCATTTAAACCTGTGAAGAACACTTCTTTTACTGTGAAGCTGAGTGAGCACTGGAATGGGCAGTCCAGAAAGATTGTGGAGTGTCCATTCACTGAGATATCTGGACATGACCCCAAGTAACTTGCTGTAGGTGACTTTGTTTTGAGCAGAGGGTTTGGACTGGAGAGTCTTCAGAGGTCCTTCCAGTTTCAGTGATTGCCTGATGCTGTGATTCTGTTTTATCTGTTTCCAAGGTAAAACAGGGACACTACAAGAGATGATGAAGGCTGTGAAGTACTTGAATACTTCAGTAATAATGTGAAAAAATTACCTATAAAGCCAAGCTTTGAAAATATAGTTTTCCCTGGAGAATACTGAAGAAAGGCTGGTGATGTCTTCATGCCTAAATACATTGCTCTCTAAAGCCTGTGCAGTTTCAGGTGTTTTAAGTACAGTCATTTGCTATTTGCTCAATTACAGAAATACAGTTCAGGCTTCCCAGGCACATTTAAGAGCTGTATCAGGAACTTAAAATGAGTCAGTGCTGTAAATAAGGGTTTTCCATCTTTGTTTTTGTCTTGTTCTRGCAATCATATTGCAGGCTGCACTGCCTAGATTTAATTCTGGTACAAAGGGAATTTATTTATTCATTTATTTATTGTAAGAGGAAATTGACTTTGGTGTGTATGCTAAATAGCACAATAGAAATATTCTACAGTTGGAAAAGCCTAATGTTAAGATGCATTGTTCCATTGTTTTCCTGTCATGCCATATTTAATCGTTGCCAAGCATTCTGGTACATTTTTGTAATGCCAAGGCAGATTCTCAGTGGAATGGAGTTTTTATCTATCATGTTAATGAATGGTTTAATAATACAGTAAGAAAGACTACTCACATAAAATGCTTTAATGATGGATGTCAGAACAGTTTCTAGAATGGATTTGTTTTAACAAAGGCAAATGTGCTTCCTCAGGCATCTGTGGGATTGCTACTAATAAAAAGAAGAAATGTCATTAAACTGGTAACATCATGTGCCTACACTTTTATCACCCTTACTTTTTTCTTTTATTACATTTTACTAGATGTTTTTGGAACATAAATTGTAAAATATTTTTTTGTCACATTGATCAGTGGAGTTGAAGAACCAGTGTTCATTGCAGTGCTCCCCACAGCATGTTCATCTTGTAGCATGTCTTTAAATATGTCTAAGCCTCACACACACAGAAGTTAGAACACTGCTACTCTGTCTATTAGATTGATGCTCCTTGGGAATAATCAATAGCCAATGATGATGCTATAAAAAATGCAATCAGTGTTCTGTATTTGAGAGAGTGTTATAAGCATTTCTTTCTTTGTTTAATTAGCAAGTCATGGCTGCATTTTAAACCTAATGGGARTAAAGTCTCTAACAGGTAATTCAGATTATTACCCTAAAGTAGTAAGCACCTATCCTTTATTACCCTAAAATACTAAGCACCAAACCTTTATTCCTAGTGTTTCTGTAAAGATATAATTAGAAAAATTTGTGTTAATTTTTTTCTGATACCAGGAACAGAAACAAGACAGGTGTTGAAAGGAGAAGTCCTGAGTAAAAGTAGAAAAAAGAACAGAATTAAGGACACAACCGATTTCTTTACAATACTGAAACTGTTTATATTATAAAATAGCAATTCTTGTTGAATGTTTTCTCCTGTCATATCATACTAATCTCTAGTATCATGTAGGAAACTGTTTTATTTAGCAGTCAATACCTGCAAAATTTGTATTGCTTTCAGAAGTAGGAAAAAAGTTGTAAATTACATGTCTCTTAGTATAAAAATATATCCATGCTTCTCATGTCTTGTGTATATCCTATGTAATACACTGGGGACAGTCTTTCCTCCCCGCATGAAACTCTCATTTAGGAGCATAGTAAACCTCAAATTAAATTATTTATTCAGTCTCTGTGGTTTTGCTGCACTGGAGTGCAACCACAGAGTTGCAAGCTTATATTAAATATATCTCAATTCAAGTTGGAAACTCTGCCACTGGCCAGCACTTGGTGCATCAGATGGGAGAAGCAAACAAACAAACCAAAATCTGATTGTGCATTACTAACCACCTAGGGTAGAAATTTCATCTTCACTCTTGCTAAGATCATTATTAGACATGAAGCAAGTGACATAAGTGATTCTGTTGCTAACGTTTGTATCCTATTTTTGTCTAAAAGGAATTTTTGGAAAGCTACTGCAGGTAAAAAAATTATCTAATGTAGTATATACATATAGCATGTGTACATATATCAGGTACACATATCAGTTAAATTTGTATTTGTGTATGTATATATTTGTAGATATATCAAGTAATACACAAGCAGAATATGATATCATTTTAGTCAGACATAAGAGATTATTCTGAGAAATTTTCCAAATATTTAGTTTCATTGATGAAAATAACATTTGAAGGTCAATTGCAAATTGTTTGTATTCTTTTTCTGCGTTTTTTGCCTTGACAGCTGTACTCTAAAGCTTTGACAAGTTTCCAGGGGAACTAATGTCTGCAAATGTGACTGATAATTGAATAATAAAATTTTATTTTCTAATGGYACTACTAAATCTAATTGGCATAATGCACTGTCCTGAAATCTTTGTGTCTTTAAAAAGTGAGTCTTCTTTTGTCAATTCTATAAAAAAATATATATAATTAGTGTTCATTATTGCACAAGTTATGATTTGTTCTTTTTTCTACCCCTCTAGAAAGCTGGAAAAAGACGTTTGCATATAGGTCCACATAACTGTTTGGAAAGGATTTAGATATCTAACACCAACCTTGCAACATTAAAAGGTTGCCTTTTTTTTTTAATATATTACTGGTGTATTTGTGCTTATGACCAAACTTAAAAGAGTCTGAGTCATTTCAGGGCAAAGCCTCTCCAAACCTATTTATGCATAGTCTCGGGCAGCAGCCATGAGACAGGTACTTGGCCACCTACTTTGTCAGAGGGACCTTGTCACGGGCACTGCCTTAAAATGTTATGCAAGAAAATTACTGATAGCTATGCATTTTCTCTGGGGTTGTACTCATCTTTCTGGYGTCCCTCTAGGTGTCAAAATTAAGATTCAAGTCTTCCTCAAGACAAATGGTGAGTCGGAACAAATCATCAGTGTCCTCGGCTCTCAGTTGGGCACAGTAATGGAGGTGTCCCTCTTTCACTCCTGCAGTTTTCCTATCACAACCTGCCTCCTTCTTTCTGCTTCTCAGCCACACAATGTGCCCTCCCCATTGCCCCACAGATCCTATTTGTCCCACAGGGAATAGGTAGGGGTGCCAGCCTCCTGTGTCCTGGGTACTCTCAGAGTGAAATCAGAACAGGGGAGGCCACAGGCACGTGGCCATGGAAGGATTGCTGACGCTGTTAAGAGCACCTCATGTCAAAGCAGGACATGCACATCCTGGGACCYTGCACTGCCAGCTCTAAAGCACAAGCCTCTGGCCATTAGTTTGATGGCAAGCCCAAAATTTAGTGAGTTGCAATATGCTCATCCTGTTTTGATCAGTTTTTTCCAGTTTTGGTCATTGTCATAAATAAGACACAGATTGTTGGACTTCTGGATCAATCTAGTACAGTTGCTTTTACTTGCCAATGCAAGACTCCTTCAACTTGGGGCTGAAATATCTAAAGGAAGGAGTCATGAAGGAGCAATCAGATCCTGAAAATTCACACCAGACCCTTTTGTTTCTGCATCCCTATTCAATAGATARTTTACAGATCACTTCCAGTCACTCTTGAGTCTCTGCTAGTCTCTCCGCAAAAAAGATAATTTTTCTATGAAAAAAAGACTTTATTTCCTCAGAATGACAGCAAAATAAGTTTTCACTTCCTTTTTGCACAGAAAAGTTCAAGTATGTCTATAGTTATAAGTTTAAGGCCCCATAATCCAAGGGGAAATAATCAGTGATCTTCTGCACCACTTAGAAATACACAGGTCTATAGGGCCAGATGGGATCCTCCTAAGGGTACTGAGGGAGCTGGTGGAAGGGCTCACCAAGACACTTTCCATCATTTACCAGCAGTCCTAGATGAGTGGGAAGGTCCCAGATGACTGGAGGTTAGAAAATGTGGCGCGCAGCTACAAGAAGTGCCAGAAGGAGGATGTGGGGAACTACAGGCCTGTCAGCCTGACCTTGGTGCAGGGAAATGTCATGGAGCAGGTCATCCTGAGTGCCATCACATGGCATGTACAGGACAGCCAGGACATCAGGCCCATCATCTTGGGTTTAGGACAGGTCCTGCTTGACCAATGTGATCTCCTCCTATGGCAGGGTAGCCTGCTTAATGGATGAGGGCTGTGGGTATTTTCTGCCTGAACATTGGTGCTTTGGCACTACTTCCCACAGCATTTTCCTGGAGCAGCTGGCTGGTCATGGCTTGGATGTGCGCTCTTTGCTSTGTAAAAAATTGTCTGGATGGCGACTAGAGAGTGATGGTGAATGGAGTTAAATCAGGTTGTTTTTCAGTCACCAGTGGTATTCCCCAGGGCTGTGGTTAGGGCCAGACCTATTTAATATCTTTACAAATGATCAGGATGAGGGGACTGAATGCACCATCCATCAGTTCTCAGCTGGCACCAAGCTGGGCTCGAGTCTTGATCTGATGGAGGGTGTCCAGAGAAGGGCAGTAAGGCTGGTGAAGAGTCTGGAGCACAGTCTGATGAAGGGTGGTGAGGGAGCTGGGGTTGTTTATCCTGGAGAAAAGGAGGCTCAGGGGTGACCTTGTTGTTCTTTACAACTCCCTGAAAGGAGGGTGTATGAGGCTGGGGTTGGCCTCTTCTCACAAGTAACAAGTGACAGGATGAGAGGAAACTGCCTCAAGTCGCACCAGGGAAGGTTTAGATTGCAAGTTAGGGAAAATTTATTCACTGAAAACATGATCAGTTTTCAGTGRAAAAGGCTGTCCAGGGACGTGCTGGAGTCACCATCCCTGGAGGTATTTAAGAGACATGTCTATGTGGCTTTTAGGGACATGGTTTTGTGGTAGGCTTAGCAGTGCTGGGTTAACAGTTGGATTCAATGATCTATAAGGTCTTTTCCCAATCTAAAATATTCCATGATTTTATGACTGCTTCTGCAAGCCTCAAGCCAGCTCTGCCTCAGGTTAGAAGTGTGGGATCCACATTATATCTTTAGTCAACAGTCATCATTTTTTCTACTCAAGCAAATTCCCTCAGAAATCAATTGATTGAAAGCTTTGGAATTTGCAATAGTTGCAAAAAAAATTTTGGTTACAAAATAAACCTCCAGGCCATCCACAGTGCTTTCAAAAAAGATGTGTCTTTCCTCACGATTCTAAATTTGCAGAAATCTGTTCTGTGGTACAGAGGGGCATATGTCAAAACAAGACTACAGCCTGCCAAACTACTTCATGAGTAAAACTTTCAGAACATAAAATTTTACTAGTGCAAGAAATTGGAGACGGTAGAGAAGGGGCATCTGCCTCCTCAAATGTGCAGGACAAGTCACCAGATCATGATGAAAAATGCTTCTGCTAGACCTCATTCAAAATCGTCAGCRCTCCAACTTTGCTCCTGTGCAGTGTCTTTTGTCATTTTGTTTTTATTCAATCAGCACAGTATGTTGAATCGCCTAGGTGCAGAGAGATCTTTGGCCACATGTCCACTACTGTTCCTGCAGGCCTCCCAGGATTCTAAGCCATAAACATCGTAATGCTGCTTTGATACTATGCTTTAACTTCAGTAGATTGCTACATTTTTCTCCAATCTTTCCTATCCTTGTTTAAAATCAAATTTAAATTAAAAGTGAGGGAAAAGAATAGCTCAACTTTTTAGTTATTCCTGGACTGTTGTCCAGAGTTATGCTRTCAGACTCAGATCAATAATCAAACCTGACAACTTCAAGTGAAGTTTTTTTCTTGACTAAGGGGAAATAAAATAAAAGTTGGTGTAGAAGAAGTTTATTTGTAGAATGACCATTTTTCTCTATTACCCTATATAGAGGTGTCACAGAGACAGACTGCATAGAAGACTCTGAAGATACTAAAAAGTCCACAAAGTGACAAAGTGTTTATTTATAGAGAGTTGAAATATTTCCCAGAGGTCTATCTTAACTGCAGCACCCTTTTTATYCCAGTGTAAACAGACTCTGATTTTAAAGGTAGAAGCCACTAATATGCATTTAAGTGATCTTCTTGACTTCTCAGAGCAGAAAAATTCTCTTTTTCCTTTTTTTTTTTGTTTTTGTTTGTTTTTATCAGCCAATAAATACATTTCATTTTCAACACACAGTGAGCAGAAGAAAGGCTCGGGGCACAGGTGCACCTGGCAGAAAGGACAGAATTTTGCTTTAGTAATTAAAATTGTACCCTGTATTTAACAGTACTGAGAAAAGCTCAGCAGTGAACTTCCATAAGGACTAAACTCTTTTGTTCTGTCTAGACAATTTCCCAGTCTACAAGGGATGTAGAGAAATTAAAGTAGAATTTGAAGTGGTCTTTAGATTTTTTTTGTACAGTTAATATGTAAATTTTCCACAATAATATTCCAACAAGTCCTGCATTTTGCTAACTACAAGACATGGGAATGCTACAACTACTATAGCTCCCACTACTCAAGTGTTTTAGCAGTTGAAAAATGAAAATAGTAATCCATACTCCCCAAGGGGATGGTTTTGCAATGAAGAGTAGTGGTTAGGTTAAAGAGATGGTTAATGCGTCTCTGGAATCAACATCTTCCTAAATGTTTTGCAACAGCAAACGCAGATACATTTCTTTTAACTGATCTTTATGTCTGCTGAAAGTGGTGCCTTGTGAAGGCTGACTAGAACAGAGGCTAGACAGAGCTAAAGAATAAAGCAGGTATTTATTAGAAGGCCTCAATGGATCCACCTTGGGCAGCCTGAGAGCCCAGCCAAGGCTACATCCAAGATGAACCCAAAAGGGCCACAAAATGGATGACTGGTCACRGGGGTCTCTCACTTTATAAGTTYTGGTCCATTTGCATATTGGATTTAATTGTCCAATTACAGCTTTAGGTTATGAAGTCCCATCCGTCTTGTTTTTCTCTCTTCAGTCCRCTGCTGTTTATGCTCTTGGGCCTGAAATTTGGGTCATTTATTCTTGGTCCCCAGCTAGAGAAGGAATTGTTTTGTCTAGCTATTCTGTGAAGAGAGGTTATTATCCCCTAACRTGAGGCTCAGAAGTACACGCTAAAGCAGTACAGAATCTGAAAAATATAAAAGCTAAAACCTGAGGCATCAAAAGCCATATATATTTTTATTTTTGTTGAAAGCATTTAAAGTTTTTCTGTAGTTATTTGTTGTTTGTATAAACATTAATGTTTAAAATCTCTTCCTCATTTCCTTAAAATCTCTTCCTCATTTCCAATGCATCTACATAAAACCTTTTTTAGAGCAAGCCCAATCTGTGAAATTTCCTGCTTTTCCCATTGAACATGGTGAGATCCAGCTACTCTTATTGGGCACTCTGCTTGGTAACTGAGAAAAGCAGTTCCTATATCAGGAAGCAGGCAAGAATTCTTTCTTCTTTTGAGGTTATTTAAAAAACAATTTATTTTTCAATCACATGCAGGCACTCAAGTTAGAGTGAGGCTCCACTTTAAGGGAAGGCTTATGAAGCAGAAATAGATCCTATATCCTAAAAATATTTCTAGTCTAATACTTTAGCCACATTGAGATTTATGTTTCTACTTTAGGAGGGCCCTAATGTCATGCAGATGGAGGAGTTCTTGCAGGATTGGACAAAGCTAAGATTAATGCCAAAAAAAMCTCATCATGATCAACAGAAAGGTGGGGAAGACAGGCAGAACAAAACTGTAATCATGTGGTAAAAGAAAACATCTGTGAGAAGTAAAATGACTGGTGTTTATTTTCATTTTAATTGAAAAATACCAGATATAACCTATAGAAAATGCTACAACAAGGAAAAATAAAACATTACTAATGAAAGGCGTATTTCTGCTATGAGTTTTATCAAAAGTTGTTACAAATATCTGTCTTTCCTCTAACATAGTTAATATTTTTGGGTTTATTTTCTTGAGTCCTGGCAGGTACACAAAGCAAATCACAACCACACTGGAACTTTATCCATTCAGGAAACCTCTTGCAAAGCAGATGACATTGGAGGTGCCTCAGCTAAAAGGCAGCCACTTCAATGACTGCAGCACGTTCCAATATTTGAGGCAGTCCAACTGGAAGTAAACAAGGTGCTAATTCTCCATCTAAAGAATAGACTCACATCAGGAGAAAACACTTGTGTTGATAAGGTCTCACTTTTGCTTACCTGTGCTAGAGAAAATTGAATTCAGTCTGGAACTGATGCTGGAGAGAAGGTCTATTAGAATTATGAGAGAAGGAGGGGCTAACGCACAAAAGATTGTTCAGACACTTCTTAGGAAAAGAAGTATGAATGCTATCTAAAGACTTCAGGGTTCAGCATGCATTATTAGGAGGGAAAAGGAACTACTTAAAATATTGGACGTGTAGGAGAGATATTCCCTGGAGCCCTTGACCAGGATTCAAAATACAGCTTCAACTGCATCCTAGCACAATCTGGATAGTGACCTGCATGTTTTTCTGCCCAAGCAGGTAGTCAAATCAGTAGGTTAGAGGCATATTTATCCTCTCTCCAGTAGTTCCACGTGAAGTGGAGCTACTGTAACAGAAGAAACAGAATCTCCTTCACAATATTGTAAAGCAGAATGCTGCAGCCTAACATCTTTCAAATTGTGGTATGCCCAAAAAATATGAATGCTCCTTCTTCTTTCCAAGGAAAAGATGCAAAAATGTTGCTGCAGCAAAATGTATTCTTTTACACAGCCCTCATCTCCAGTGCAACACCCTTTGTTTTGGTAAGGCTTGTACTTCTTTTGGGATTTCTGGAGCCAGATGGTTAAAACATTTTCCTTCATAAGAGGTATATTAAGAGAAAGCTGAACTGGAAGATGCCTTTTTTTTTCTTCCCCTTCCTTTTTGGTTTGGTAAACTCTGGGCCTGGCAGAGCCAGCCTGCTGTCTTGTGTGGATTCTTTAGGCATGTATCTCTCTGTCTCCATGGTTAATACAGAGAAACCAAGCCTGAAAATGACTTCTGCATTCTGCCTCATTGATGGCTTCATGACAAGTGTGCAAGATTTAAGAGTATGAGAAAAAGGTTGTGACAGGTAGATGTTAGTGAAATTGCTTCAGGCTCTACTGGAAGGTCCTCTGATGACAAAAATGTAGCCTAGGTAAAAAATTTCTAGATATTCATGGTATGAATTATATAAAGCTTTGGTTTTCCTTGCTTACATAAATCTACCTGGAAATCTTGCAGTCCAGTTGAGTTTATTGTGTAGAAATAATCTCTATTCTATTTTTTAATCCCTTATATTTTTAGCATATGTTTCTTGTAAATTCAGTGCATTATTTTTAGTGCATCAGTGTTCAAATGACTAGAGGCCAAGATGTTCTGATCTCAGTATAAACTTTTCATTATTTTGTCACCAAAAACTTGTTAATGTAAAAAGAAGACACTGAATACAGTAACACTAGCTTTGCCTTGATTCTTTTTTTACCCCCATGTCCCATTTTTTCCAAAACACACAGCAAAGTTATAAAAAATTGAAAAGTAGAACTATTAATGAGTCTAAASCATCATGATGGGGTTTTTTCCTTTTCTGTTTATCAAAGAATCATACTTTTGTTTTTTCTTTTTTCAGCATAGCACAGTTCCTTAAGGCATCTAATCATAAAAATGTTGGCTCCAATCAAGGAAAGGGAATGAAATGTTTAGCCCAAGCTGAGTCAAAACCTATTGAAAAATCCCTGCCAAAAACACAGTCTAATGCTGCATTATTTGACCACACTTTCTTTCTGAGCAGTCAGCCTGTAGAGTTATCATTTCCAGCCAGATCTCACAATTCCCAGAAGATGGCTGCAGGAACTGGTGAGCAGCTAAAATGAGCATCAAAGATAAAATTACTAACACTATAGTTGAAATGATGTGTGAAAAACTGGAATAAAAAAAGGTAATTAACTTTGAGACTACTGCCAGAGCAAAGGCTTCATAACGAGCTATGCAGATTATTCAGAATTGGGGGATTTAGTTTTGTTTCTAAAATAGAATGCAGATTACCTTTTAAGTGTCTCCTTTTTACAGTCTTGTTTGTGAGTAATCCCATGAACAGCTGTTTARCCCAACACTTTGAGCAAAGAGCCCAAATGACTGACCTGATGTAACCTCTCTGCAGCTACTACTGCTCATCTAGGCTGCGATCAGAGACTCCCGCTGCAATGCAACCAATGCGGTTAATTAATAGATTATTTTCTCTCCCCAATTTTTGGAATTCAGTGAAAAAAATGTAGTGAATAGCCAGGCTGCTGCCAAAAGTAAAAAAAGATCTTGCTTCATGAAAGGACAAGCAGGAATTGATTCATTATGCCTGAGATGTGCAGGACAACATTGCAAATTAAACACAAAGGAYTTTACTATATGATATTTCACATGTGTTTGACTCTTACTTTTATACACATACTTAAAACCTTTGGACATTGCAATTGTGTCCTTACAGTTAAGTCAGTCCTCTAGATGTTGGATTTTAAGGACATAGGCAGTAGCTGCACATGTATATTTCAGAATTAATTCTGCTTTTCCTGTCCAAGTCAAACAGGAATTTGAGAGCTGTTCCAGTCTATACTATTACCACACCCCATTATTAGATTCATTGATGTCAGGATGTAACAACAAATGCAGGCTTCTRAAAAAAAGCAAGTTTTAGTCTATTTATGATACAGGTAAAGGCTTTTGAAGCGTACCAACTTCTGCCACCAAGGTAAATAATGTATGAATATATAGACAAAGRAAGACATTCCCTGGTAAGCAGACATTTTTTAGATGGATCTGCCCAGCTGTTGATCATCTTAGCAGTGGAAGGTGTATATAGTTGCTCAAGAGACATGAACAATTATCATGTGAAGACACAGCTCCCCCAGAATCCCCTTCTGCATGTGTATGTGCTGAGCTCTCAGTCATTGCTGCATGATCTGGTTTTTTTATATGGAAAGTTGGTACAGAAGTCTGACTTGAGTGCCATGTAATTTCCCCTGACATGCAAAGGCCAAAATGAGAATGATGTGACACTTGTATTAATAAGGACTGGGAAATAACTATTCTGGTTTTGCGGTTTTTCAACCTTCTGCCCTGCTCTTCTCCACTGTGAGTGGGTGAGTGGGTGGGTGAGTGAGTGAGTGAGTAATTTTAAGGAGCTTACAAACAGCTCCATTTAGCTGAGGACCTGATCCATGAAACAGGTGTCTGAATTAGCCCAGGCTAAGAAAGAACAGATGAAAGATGAATGGATAGAACAGAACAGTTGTGAAATTCTTCTTTTCCTTCATTGACTTAATAATGGGTAATGACTTCCCAGTCTGTTCCTGAACCATTTAGTAGAGTAAATATGATGGCATTTGTCTAGTTAATCAGTAATTATTATCTTAATGTTAATTACAGTTTGTGAAATGTAGTGAAAAACCTCAGTGTGTTGATGTGTTGAAGAAACAAGGCTAAGCCACTTTTTGAGTTTGAAGCTTCAATTATTTCCGCATGTATTTGGCATACTATTTTCAGGCTAGGCATATAAAACAAAAAATAATAGCACGGATTGATATGGCTCATCCAGGATAGCAAAGTCCACAGTATAACCAAATTTTGACACTAAATACATAATATCCTAGTAATAGCCACAATTGGTGTAAAAACAAAGCAAAAAAAAGGAAAAGTGTCYTGCCAAAGAAGGAAGGAACACAGAGTAATTACTAACTTGTTCAACCTACAGCATCTAAATAGGTTTTGTTTTCAGTCTTGATCAGTTATTAAGAAAAATCAAGTATATATTTAATAATTCATTCATATTGAA
Source organism: Cardinalis cardinalis (assembly GCA_014549065.1). Taxonomy (NCBI): domain Eukaryota; kingdom Metazoa; phylum Chordata; class Aves; order Passeriformes; family Cardinalidae; genus Cardinalis; species Cardinalis cardinalis. The sequence goes on from JACDOX010000282.1 coordinate 39,790, forward strand.
ATTAAATTATTTTGTAATGTGTCAGTAGTTGGATATTTAATATGTTGTACATACATGAGGTTGAAGGTAGACACATACATGCTAGAAGAACAAAGAACAAAACAGATATTAACACTTTCTAGAATCACTCCCATGCATCAAAATCATAAAAAGGCAAAGTTGAAGTACTCTGTAAGCCAAAATAATTTATTTTATAGCTAAAGTAATACTTGAAAGATAAAAATATTATACTGTAGTGACAAATTCTTCTTTTCTGATAAGAATTCTTTCGAGGGAATAGTTTGTCATAGGAGATACCAGCCACTTCAACAGTACTGTGCTGACTGCTTCCTTATTTCAGATGAAGTAAGTCACTGAGGTCTGACCAAGCCTGCCAGCACTCTCAGGACTTGAAAGGATGAAATATGCTGTTTAGCTAGAGTAGCCCCTGGCATTTACAGTTTTTGCAATCAACAAAGGCTGCTTCTGCCAAAAAGATTACTTTCTGTAGCCTAGCTAATGCCTGGGAGCCTGTGTAGAACAATCTACATCCTGCAGTACACACCCAAGTCGTGACTGCAATAACCCAGTGAAACCCTCTAGCACTCATGACTTAGTGAAATCTTGTTTCAAGCTAATCTGCAACCAGAATGAGATCATCATTTTCACTCTCAGATGCCCTGTTCCTGATAGAGAGTGCTAGGAACCAGACGTGCACAGCTGAGGCAGCTTCAGGCCAATGTGCAAAACTCTCTTCTGCAGAGAATCCCTGTAATGAGAATTTAGAGACTTGCTGGACTTTCTGCTTGGAGGGATATGTTCTCTTGAAAGAATAAATTCCTTCCTTTTGAAACACTGAAGCCTCTATAATGAAGTAATCATCAGAGCTGTAAGTCAAAGTGACAGATGGTCTCAGCTGCTATGACCCTGTAAGTAATATATTCAAGGATATGAAGGAGTGGGTCTTATTGAATGCAAAACTTAGAAACTGAAAAATTCCCATTGAGTTGATCTGTTTGCTGTAGTTTTCAGAGGTTTCAAATGGAAATTCTACTCTGTTCTTTTGAGACCCCACCTGGAGTGCTGCATCCAACTCTGTCTGCCCAGTATAAGGACATGGACCTCCTGGAGCAAGTCCAAAGGCAGGCCACAAAGGTGACCAGAGGGCTGGAGTACCTCTCCTATGAAGACAGGCTGAGAGAGTTGGCGTTGTTCTACCTGGAGAAGTTCCAGAGAGAACTTTGAGAACCTTCCAGTACCTAAAAGAGCCRATGGGAAAGCTTGAGAGGGACATTTCACAAGGGCAATTTTTATTATCTGATTATTAAGAGATGCCTCTGCAAGGTTAAAGTGTAAACAAGATCATATGTCAAAGTCAATAATATGGATTCTATTCAACAGTGAATGTGGAGAGAGAGAAAGATACAGGAAAGGAGAGCTGAGGGAGAATAAGCAGAAAGGTATCACCACCCCATGGATCCAGGTGATATCCTGTTGGTCTTTTTCTCAGTGGCSGGGGTCCCCAGGTTGTTCTGGGGTGTCACCTTCATACAGTCCAAGTTCAATATCCACAGGGTGTAGATGCCATGCCCGTGACTTGGCATGGCATGTCTATAGGCAGTTGCTTCCTTTGCCACAGTCTGTCACAGTGAGAATTTTTCCTGGATGCGTTAACTAGGAGGTGATAAGCAAAGCTCACCTCTGCTAGCCTGGAATCAGTGCCTTCTTGATGCACTTTCCTCTCCTCTCTGCTTATCTGAAGTTCCTGCTGTGGTGGTTTATCCTATAGCAAATTCTTTCTGCAGCTTTGATAATGTTTAAAGGCAATTGTGATCTTTAAGTGTCTTACAGCATGTAGYAACAGGACAAGTGGCAATGGCTTCAAACAGAAAGAGTGCTGGTTTATATTAGATTAGATTAGGAAGAATTTTTTTGCCATAAGGTTGGTGAGACACTGAAAGAAGTGGCCAGAGAAATTGTGGATGTCCCATCCCTGTAGATATTTAAAGGCAGGTTGGCTGGGACTCTGAGTAACYTGGTCTAGGGGTAGATTCCCTGCCCACGGCAGTAGAGCTTGAACTCGATGTTCTTTTATGGTCCCTTCCAACCCAAATCATTCTATGATTGTATATTAAAATGCCTTCTTACACAGTACACTCTACCTCATCATAACTGAGGAACTGTCTTGTGATTCCAGAAGCTACAGTTTTTGAGGAAGTTCAGCTGTGGCACAGGGTCTTTCAAGAGAATCAGTTTGTAGGATTGAGGTTTTACTGATCTGTCACTGATCAGAAAGATTTGAACAGCAGTGCAAATTATATCAGAAAAATCTCATCTTCTTTGCTAGGGTAATGAGATTTTATTTTTGTGCTCATTGCTTAGAGGCCACATTTTTAGTGCTCTTTGATTTGCCTGAATTTTGTCTTGCTACACAAATCTTTGCTCGTAGACTCTGGGGAATTCTCTTGGAGAAAAGATCTACCTAGCAAAAAGCCATCAGACCCTTGTTGCAGTTTAACTGTGAATTTATATCCTTCTGGCGACAGGTTTATTTAGTAGGCATTCATACATGAAGGTCTCAAAGTAACTTAAGAGTAAACCTAAGAGAAACCTAAAGAGAAATAAAAACCTAAGAGAATAAATCTAAGAGAATGTGCTGACCAAATCAGACAAACCCTTTGTAAGGAAAGGAAATATTTTGATCCCTTTAGCTAGAAAACTCCCCCTCCCCTTTCTCTTTCTTGGGGTGTGTCAATCTTTCTTTTCTAGTTTAGGAATGATATTCTCCAATTTAATATTCCCACCAAAACACTCAAAACCACGCACTGCTTGCTCACTTCCCCTTGCCCTGCCCCATTCTCCTTCCCACTGAGGCAGGATGGAGAGGAGAATTAGAGGCACAAAAGGTAAAGATCACGTTTTGAGGTAAGAACAATTTATTGGAAACAGCAATGAGATAAGAAAGCAAACGGTATCAGCTACCACATCAATAACAAAGTGTACGGGATAGGCAAGTGATTCAAACACAGTTCCTTGGAAACTGTGGTACCCAACCACTCCCTTTGCCACCCTTGACCCATTACACTTCCCATGACCTGGCTCAGTGTCTTCCAGGGAAAGAACAAGCTTTTGCTCCATCCAGAGGTTTCTTCTGACTCAGCCTGCAGCAGCAAGGGCAAGGCTGTGGGGTAATTTAAGGCACGTTATGCAGTGAACCACAAACACTGCAGATGTCAATGCCCAAAGCCACTCACTTCCTTCATTTGTCTCTCTGTTGGTTTTGTAGGTCTTCGCACAAGAAATGGCATTCATTAATAGATTCATAGATTCTTTTAGGTTGGAAAAGACCTCTAAAATAATTAAGTCCAAACAATATTTTGGCACAGCCAAGTCCGCTATTCCAAGCACTTCCACCAAATGTCACATCAAAACATCTTTTAAATGCCTGCAGGGATGGTGGCCACCACTTCCTAGGGCAGTGTGGTCCAGTACTAATAAAGGCTGTCTGTTAGAAATACTGATTTTATGAACAAAGCTCACCTATGCTAACACATCTGCAACAGAGACTTCACTCACAGAAAAAGAGAGGAGCAAATGATCAAGCAAACTGTACATAAGCATCTAGAAGATAATGAAGTGACACATCCAGAATGGACTTCTTAATCCATCCAGAATTACAAATCTGTGTATATGGAGGAAGCATCAGAGTTCAAATATCTTGTGTTTCAATGGACATTGCCTTCCATTCATCTATAATTAAGTTAAAGAAACATGAACTACTACATGAATTAATTTTATTTGGGGGAAAAACTGTCTAGAAAATAAGACACTGTCAGAATGGGAGATATGCAAAGCAACATTCCAGTAAGGGTTGATCTGCGTACAATGTTTCATAAAATTTTCATGATTAACCTGAGTCAGGAAGTTTGGGGACAGAAAGTGGGACAGTGGAAGCAACAGAGGGGAAAGTATGACTACTGAATCTGCAGATGATGTCAGACTAGGAAGGACCTTAGAGAGCAAGCTTAGGATTCTGAATTGAATTGGATGAATATTCTTCAAAGAAGGCTGCTTACCATTAGGAATAAGAAGCAATATACTTAGTCAGGAACAGACCTTTATGTTAACATAGCCAGAGTAAGAATTGGCAAGAAATCCTTCTGTGGGGAAAAGAATTATAGTAAAGGATATAAGTCAGCAATGTCATGTTATTGCTAAAAAAAAAAAAAAGGCAACCCTAAACCCTCTATACTGAAAGATAATTTATATTTTTATATCTCTATATATGGTTAGAGAAAGAAGGGATTATATCTTAAAAGGCTGAATTCCACTGCAGTCAGCATTGCCAGGGTCTCAGCAGGACATCTATGTCCACTTTTGATGACATGCTTCAAAAAGGCTGAGCAAAAAGGCATTGCAGAGACAACAATGAGAACACTATAAAATATCACCTACAGGGAAAAGTTAAGTCAACTGAGGCTATTTAATCTAGAGAGGAAAATGTCAAGGAGAGACATAATAACAGTCTTTGGATGTTTAAAGACATTGCTGCTAAAAGCAAGTGAATAAGCTCTTCTCTATGTCTGTAATTCGCAGGGGGATAAAGTAATAGGCTTAAAACTCAGGAGGAAAGATTCAGGTTCGACATCTGGATATCAGGCATATTACATGTTCCCACTGAAAGAAGAAAATTTAAGACAATGGAGCTTGATTTATCTCAGCAAGGCAACTGAACATAATAGGGACTCAGGGAATGATCAAAACTCCCCCAACGATTACGGAATTTGATGCTACTCCAAGCTGTGATGTCGAGAGAGGAAAGGTGAAGATTATGGTGTAAATAACATTGCAGAAGAAAGATTAAAGAGGAGAATTAGGAGGAAGTAGGTGAAAGAAAGCAAAGGGAAATAAATTAGGTGGTGAGGGGAAAGTAAGGATGCACCAAGAAGATAAAAGGTGAGGATGGAGGTGAGAAAGAGAGAATGTTGCACAGAAGATCCAGTCGTAGATGGATCCATTTAGAGGTCTGGGGTAGTGACATAGAAAAGTGGTCCAAAATATTTACTGCCTCCCAGATTTTTCTAGATAACAGTGCTTTCCAAACTCTTCCACAAAGCCCTCTGTTTGCATTCTTCTCTGCTCAGGAATAACTGTAAAACCACCTGGCAGTTTCATCACTTTCTTCTTCCTAGTTTTCTCACAACAGTTCATTGCACAGCCTCAAGATTTCTCAGTCAGTATTCTCAGAGGGTGACACTTCGGCAAACCCAGCCCTTTCTGTACTTGACTTTGGGTACCAGGAACCAATTACTTTGGCAAGTTTAGTAACGAGCATCATGTAGGAATTCTCCAGCAGGAGTCTGGGGGATAAAGTACATTTCTCCATGGCACCACTCTGCTGGCTCATACCTGCTTTTTATTCCTGCTGGCTCCTTCTTTACTCACCCCATACTTCCCAAAGGCCGCAACATGGGAATCAAGGGAGCTGTAGGAAACAATGTAATTTGATGCTTGACTACCTCTTCCATCTGCAGCCTTCAGACATTGCACAGCAACCAAAGCCCAGGAGTTAGACATCCAAATAATACTTCTGAGGATCTGGCAGTAACACGCTGGTATCTTTTACTGTTCCTGTAGTATAAATATAAAATATCATCATAAACCTACAGAGTATGACTAACACTGCTTAGCAAGGATGTATAAACAGCAGAGATGGTTGCCCCTTTTGGGCAGGTAGTTATATGCTCCCACTTTTTCTGTGGCAATGGAAGGGAATCACTAGCCATGATGATTTATTTGTGAATGCTAGTGTCAGTGACAAATAATAGAGAGGAGAACCATCAAACAGCATGCAAGAGGGGAAAATGTCTGAGCAATTTGCTTCCCATAGCACAAAGTGTAGTGTTGCATCTTTAAACAGCCAAATATTTAAGATCACACAGAGGAGGCATTTAGAATTGGGAAAAACCCCCAAGTTCATTTAAAAAATGTGTTTCCCCATTAATGTTTTAAGCCACATGTCTGTAAATCATTTATCAGCTAATTCTCTGCAGGTGCATTGTCTTGGAAGKATAACTTTTTCCCCTCTCAGCAACACTGCTTAATTTGATGAAAAGTGTTGTCATGATGAGCTTCAATAATTTTCCCCTAGCCAATAATTCATTGAAATACAGCCAGACTAGTGCAACTTTATGAAATTAGGAAGCGCCCCCAACAAATTCTTCTGTGAGAAAAGGAACTAAACACTCTGGTGTTTAATTGCCTGCRAAAGGGGTAAGATGGCTGTGATACCAATTTAAACAAGTCACAGACCTGCTGCAGTTCTTGGGAGGTGGGGGAGTTGCTGTAAGCAAGTGTTTGTCACCATCTTAGTAAAAAAATTATACATGAAAAATTCAGAAGGCTCCAGTTTTTTTCAAGTCTTCTTCATGATGCCACTTTTTCCTTTAAGGAATGTTTTCTAACTGGGTTATAATTAGGATCAGTATATATTTTTAAATGTAGGTTGTTTGGATTGGTAGCAACATTCATAGGAAAAAAAATCCTGATGACATTAGGGTCTGTCAAGCTGAAAGTCATGAACAAAAACCAAACAAGGTGAAAAGGTCAAACTAAGAGCAAACAAGTAGTCTCCAAATCTTGTGTGCAATAATGTTCTCAAAGTCTGAACACAAAGCTCCACTTCTGTTATTTCTGCCCTTTTTGGCCTACTATTTCCTCACTTTTAAAATTATTTCCTAATCACAAGAGAAGAGAAAATTAAACTGGACAACCCTTAGGTCCCAGGAACTGTGCCTCCCACCACATCCTGGACTGACACAGAATAGCATCCCTAGCGTACAAAGAAATTGTTCTAATGAACTTATTTTCTCCCCCACTCAGACATAAAAGATACTTTTCCTGAAGTGAGGCTGCTGTTAGAAGGTGCCATTGAAGTAAAGCAGCAGCTGGCAGCAGGTGGCCATTATTTCTGGATTCTACTGAGGCAAGAGGAAATTATTTCTTGTTTTGAACAAYAGACAAAATTCAGAATTTGAAAACAAATTTCAAGTCTTACAGTATAAATCTATGCTCCTGCTTTCACTTCATTCTGGAGGTTCTCTCTGCTTTCATTTCTCTCCTAAATAAAAACCACTATTTTGATAAGGTTTCCTCACACAGGGATTCTGAAATCCCAGCTCACAGTCCTCCTTCACTATCAGAGGGAATTTCCAAAACAGATGAAAGTTATAGAAATCATTTGTTGGATGTCCCAGGGTATTTCCTTCATATCAGAAAGTGAGCAGTCTCCAGTGAGAACAACATGTGTCTTGGTTTCAACAGAATCATTAATAGATACAATTAATTACATCCAATGCTAACTTTTCTTTTTTTTCCTTATGTTTTAACAATGATTTGTGTTTACTTTATGCAGATTCAGCAATCCTTAAAAAACAAGCTATTTCTTCTACCCTTCCCTGCAATACAGCACTGTGCTCCATGACTGGACAAAACCAAATTACTCATGGCTCACTGCACATAGGTGGAAAGAGCAGATTTTGAAATTTCTCAACACACTGCTTTTCATATAATCAGTCAGATTTTTATAGGGAAGATTGTTCTTGAGGAAATACATGTGAACAAAATTCTTGGAAGGATGGCTAAAGGAGACTATCCTGCATTACTGGCTATTTAAAAGATGGGAAGCYGAGCAGTGTTGCAAGACTGGACAAGAGAGTGCAGTGCTTCTACATGCAATTAGGAAGAGAAAGTAGGGGATGGATGAAGTGACCTCGAGTTCTGTGCTCTCTGGCTTGCATTGGTCCTGCCAGAGGTTTCCCTGGGTAAACAGCATCCAAGACCCCCACCATTTCTCCTGGGTGTTCTGAAAGCTGGTGATGAGGCTGTGCCCTCAGTAYGGCTTCACTATCCCTGCAGAGCACACTGGGGCCTGCAGTTCCTGTGACTGGAACAGGGTGTTTGGAATTACACACTTGCAGCTAGTGCAAAAGAGCTTTCTGAAGTGTGGAGGTATGGATTGCTTATGTACTGCCCTGGAGCAGCAGGCCAGCTTGCACTATATGTGCTTCTCTTTAGAGAACAAAAAAGGCAGATCAGGATGGCTTCAGATCACTAAGCCAGTGGTGGAATTGAGTCAGTCATTTCTGTGATTATTTGAATCTGTCATCCCACAGTTCTTTTAGATTTTGTCGCTTTTTAACCTGTATTACATGGTTGGTTGTCTGCATTGTCTTTTGTTATGTATCATGTAGATGCTGAATCCTGTCTATGTTACGTAGTTGTACTGCTGTGCTGGACAGAGATTTGCTGGATGCACTTAATATGACAAAAGCAATTGATGCACTATCTCAATACTACTAAAAACCATTAAAATGCAAACTGCAGTTTCACTTAATAGAGGAGACAGTACTGTGAAGGGTCTTATTTGTACAGAGGTGGCTAAAAGTACAGCATAACTTGGTTTTCACGTGAAAACAAGAAATTGCTCTGATTTTGTGTAAGAGATTAAAAATATTTTAAAGGTTTGCTTTCTGGTTGGGTGGGAATATCTGTTTGCTTTTTTTTTTTTTTTTTTTTTTACCTTGGATTTTTGTACACAAGTCTGGTGCTGGCAGTTTTCCTTATCATATTTCTTCACTACTGTCCTTGGCAGGCAAAGGCTGTGTGCAGATCCATTTTTTTTTTTTTTGTGGTTGTTGTTTTTCTCCCCTAGGATTCACTAGAAGGTAATTAAAGTAATTTCATTCATTTAGTAGAACCAAACAAAGCAATGGTGCTGACAGCCTTTCACTATCTGGGCTAGTCAGGGGTTTGCAGTTAGAGGGAATTGAGCTTTTCTAGTCTGCAGAAGAAGAAAATAAGGAGCCATGWAATAACTGCCAACAGTACTTCAGGGAAAGTCACAAAGATGAGGAGACAAATTCTGCATCGCAGTCACAGATGATACAGCAGGATGCAAAGGGCACCAGTTGTATCTCGGTAACTTCAGATGGAATTTGAGGAAAAGCTTTCCCACTAAGAGGTCAGTGCAGCACAGGAACTGCTTACCTGGGAACATGGGAAACCTGGAAGATTTTCAAGAAGTGGCCCAGGAAAGCCATAGCTGATCTGAAAATGAGTTGCTGATACTCGTGCTTTGAATGACATAGTGGGCTCAATAATTTTTAGAGGTCCCTTCCTGGAAACATGACCATGATGCTTTGATTGCTTACCAACCTGTAGTGCAAATGAGAATTTTTGTACTATTAGCAATTGAAAAGCCATTCTAGATCACCTATCCACAGGAGGTACAAGCACAATATTAATTTCCCAGAAGAACTATATTACATTTTTCCTGTTAAGAAACAGTTCCAACAGTTCATTTTTCAATTTTACCTTCCACTTTAGACACTTTGGGTACAAGATGTCCAGAATGAGGATGTTTTCCTGAAATAAGGACATGTATCATAACATTTCCGCCTCCCCAAAACAGAAAAGTTAATATTGGCCTTCTGTTGATTGTTGTTATATTGAACAAGACTAGCTAAGCACTGMTATTTTTTGCATGATGATAGCTGCTAGCAGTGCCAAAACATCTTTCACCACTGTGTCTGTTGCTACCCATAGTAAGAGTGAATCATTGCCATAATGAATGGGCAGCCTAGAGCAAATAATGGAAGAAAGGGAGTATATATAGTGGAAAACAGAGCAAGGGACATAAGCCATGATTCACCAAACATTGCAGAGGATGGGGAAAGATGAGCTGTTAGATAAATAAKGTTCCTTTAAGGTCTAAGTCAGTACTACCAGAATGCAGACATCTTCCAATAATTGTTAAAGCTGGTGTTGGTTTTGTTTTTTCCACTAATGAACAGAGTGGAGTTTTCAGAAAATCACATTCTTCAGCCTCCCAGGGAAGCTAGACAATTTCATAATGCTTTTGGTGAAGTGTCCTGAGTCTCTGCCCCTGCTGCTTGCTGCACAGGCAGAGAAGTTCCCAGTTCTTTCAGAAAGAACTGCAGACAAGTTTTTGTGGCAGTTTTATTTCATTTACTGCCTTTGAGAGTATATACGTATTGCTCAGGGCAGAGGCACAACTCAGTAGCAAATTACTGAAGTCACAATTCATGTTTGGATTTTCTAACAGCAGAGCCATGCCTGACTCATTTATAAGTGCAAGCAGAAATAATATCATAAGCAAACAAACCTGTGGATGTAAAGCTCTCTTGCAGCGTACAAATACAGGAAAGAGTCCCCAGTGTGTCCTGAACTGGTTTGTTTCTTGGGTTTAGCTGATCTAACAGATWATTTGTGTGCTGTTCTGTAGTTCCTGTCAGCCAAGGGTGAACATCAAGGCCACATATCTCAAATATTGTTTCCTCCTTTAGGAATTCCAGATTGTGTTCAAAGCTGACCTCGTCACTTCTACATGTTGAGCCGAAGTGCTGCCTACAAGGCACAGAAGTAAGAACACTTCAGCTACCAGTGGTAGGTGCATTACAGAACACACAGCTGAAGAACAGCACAGACAAAGAGTTTTGGGCATTAGGAAGATGACGGTGTATGATATGAAGCAGAGCAAAATACATTTTACAAAATACATATGCCCCAAAGCCCTTCTTCAGCTCACCAGTTCCCGTGAGATAACATATAATGTGTGTCCAGTTTTGCAAGACAAGTGACCTGCATTGGTCTAAAAAGTGACTGTAAAAAGTCATGGTAGGAACAAGCCATTCATGCCTGCTAACTCCAGAGACAGCTGTTCTGGTTCAGTAAAGTCCCCAGAGGGATGGCAATTTAGTTGGATGTGCTTGCACTCAGAATCCATTTACACTCCAAGCCTTGTTATCGTTATTGGCATAAAGGAATAATTTAACTTCAGCTCTACGAATATTTTAACAGCCTAATAGTCCAAATTACTAGTGCATTTACAATAAAATGCAATCTAAGTCCAAATTTAATATAGAGAAACCTCAAGAGTAATACAGCTTAAATTGTTTACAAGAAGATTTATTGATATCACCTTCTTTTCTCAGATACTCTGAAGAACCTTTCAAAGGCTCTCTCAGGTCCAAGGTCAAGGAGATGAGTTTTCCTCATAAAAGGTGGAGTGGGATTGCAACAAATAATCAGTGTCCTGATATATTTGCTGTGAGCAGTGTGAGAATGAGCAGGGATTTCCTTCTCATTAACCATGGGTCTCTTTGGAGGTATTTTAATATAAGGTTTTATCACACCCTACCTCCTTCTCCCTGTTTCCCAGACAAAGTTTGAAGAAGCGTCTGTCCCACAGTGACTACATCCTGCCCTGGGCACACTCAGAGCAAAGAAAATGCAGGGATGCAACAGGCACAGGGCCACCAGCCAGTTTGATGCCGCAGCTAAAACCTGTGTGTCAAAAATCTTATTTATAGGGTTACAACTATGAGAAAATTTTAAGAAAACACTGCCATTGTTGTATGTTATCTTACTTTATAGCCTCTTCTGTGTATGTTTGCTGTTGTATGCTGCTGAATTGAGGGCCCCAGAGTAGGCAGATGCTTGGTTTGCCCCACTGCAGCCCTTTTTATGTCTCTGTATACAGAGGTGGGGCCAAAAGCCAGTATCCTCTCAGCTGTACATAATTCCAGTGCCTCTTAGCCTTCTGAATTTTCAAAAACACCACCTAAAAAGCACATCTTTAGGAGGGATGCATCGTAGTTTGTGCTTCCTTGAGTATGAGAGTCTGACAGAGCACAGGACACTGGTCRGTTTGAAGGAAGAAGGGCAGAATCAGTGAGATGTGGGAGAGAGTTTGCAGAGCTGTGGACATTTTTTGACAGGGTGAGGAGGGTGAGGAGCATGATATGATGCTGAACCTGAGAAGAGAGGCTGGGGAAGGTGAGGTTAGCACAGGAGTACTGGTAGGAAATATGGGAGAGCTGAGAGGGTGATGATTCCTCATGCAAACATCATCTGATATCAAGAAGAGATCCATTACACATTTTAGTAAAGTCTTCATTGTATGCCTGATTGACTCATCATAGAGCTTCTATTTGGGTACCCAACAAGAGTTTACATCTCTCAGCTGAAGACAGATAAATGCAATCCTAAATTATGTAATAAAATTATCAACTGAAAAAARGAGACTACATTATGTCCCAACTGAGTCCTTTCTTGGTGCCTGCTGAAACATGAAGGTTTTTGCTTAGGAGCAATGAATAATTTCAATGGTAYAGGTAATGGTTTTTTGTCGCAGACATCTTTTGTGAAAATCCTTTTCTTAGGATTTTTGCCTGCTGAAAAGCTGAGAGGTTTCAGCAACAAAATGTARACAATGGTTGTCTGCTGCTGTGGAATGCATCAGGTGGATTTTTGATTGGTCCATCTTGGATGTTTATAATTAATGGCCAATCAAGACAGAGCTATCTCGGACAGAGTCCGAGACAGCTCCTTTTGTTATCCTATTTGTTTTCCTATTCTATTCTTAGCTTAGCTTGGCTTCTGAGACGAAGCGTTTCCTTCTATTCTTTAGTATAGTTATAATGTAATTTATATATCATAAAATAATAAATCAAGCCTTCTGAACATGGAGTCAACATTCTTGTCTCTTCCCTCATCCAAGAACCCCTGTGAGCACTGTCACAGTTTTTCTTCATTATTTGCACCTTTGCTATTGTAGTTGTAATGCACTTTTAAAAGCATACATTTTAGAAGGTGATGACAACACTTGTTCTGAAACCTGAATCTTCTTAGCATCTTTCTCCTTTCTTCTGTGACATTACCAGAGTGGCCAGGCATTTTTGTCCTGCTCCATAAACAGGAGTAAACTTCTTTATGGAGTAAGTGCTGACAAGTTATTACTCATTCCTTTGCTAATCTAGTCTTTTCTCCACAGAGAATGATTTTCATGTTTCATTTTTTCCTCTTCTGCAATGCATTGTCTAGGGATGCATCCATCACAAGTATGAGCTGGAGTAGSTCCTGTGAGATCAATGATACAGATTTTGTGAATTTTTATTAATCTGACCTATACTGACTTTTTGATACATCRTATATTAAAATTGTGTATTGAATGCAAACATTTATTTTCATAAAACAGAATGATAGAGAAACTTATGTCTGAATGCTTTATATGAAACATGTTATTAGGAAATTGTTGAGGTTATTGATCCAAAAAGAGCAGGGTGATGGGTCTRCATTTTTAAATACTGCATATTGGATTCATAAGCCAGTTCATCTAAACAATCTGCTTCAGCACGGAAGCAGTGTTAACTGTTACTTTACTCTTATTAAATTATTTTCTAAATGAAGTATGTCTGATTAAATTATTTTAAAGACCAAACAAACAGTTCCAAATTTGATTAATTTGCTATTCATGAGCCACACTGAAGTCAGAAGAGACTTTGTTTAGCAGTAAATTGATTTTAAACAATGCAGGTTCATGTTCCTTCAGTATCACTGGAAACCCAATRGAAAATATGCCTTACTTGAATAGTTTATTTAAAATTACATAGACTGACAAAGGAGTAATAATCACATTTATTAGCTTCTTCTTGCCTTTACTGTAAAAAGTTAGRAATATTTACACTGAAATAATTGTTTGTGCTGAGATGGAAAAGTTGTAATCAATAGAAGAGGGCCCATACTTGTGACAGTGACGCTCAATGGTGCTTTCCATGCTCACTTGAACGTCTTTGTATTTGCCTGGTGTTGGCCATAGTTTTGTCCTTTTCTCCCTGCATGAATTTAGCAACATTTGTTTTTTAGATGTCACTATCTAGGACAAGTATCCCCCTTCATTTTATTAACCCTGAAGGGTAAGATACAACATTGTGGCTACTGACTTCACTGGATATCASTAAACACAATAATGGAATTCACACTTTACCATTCTAAAATACAGATCCTTGGTTTAAACACAGCTGTTTAAGCTCCCTTCATAATTAACTGGAAAGAAAATAGGCACCTCCAGAAGTCAATTAATTTGATACCAAGATGAATCTCTCTTGTATACAAATATACAATACATGGGAAAATTAAATGACTACCATAAACTAGRTGCCTTGTAATGGCTGCAGCTTGATGGGCTATATCTCATCCCTTTGCTAAAGAAGGAAAAGAGCTACAACCTCTACAGTCTGACATTCAATATGATGCATATTCTTCTTAATGGTGAATACTTGAAAATGCATCACTGATGGCTCACCCAGAATTGCAACAACAGGTCACTGAGGTAGCTATTTATAGCGAAGCTTATTACCATTTATCCTCCTTGGGTTGAGYGACCTTGGAATTTTTGCAAATCAGACCCTTGAAATTTCATTTCTTGCCTGGTATCTGACAAGGGAAGGAGACCATTTACATGCTCTGGTTGTTAATGTGGGCAGCTACAGTGCTTGACCTCTTCATTTGGCTTTTTACCCTTGCCCTGTGGTGGCAGCAAAGTGTTATGACAGTCCCACTTTGTAAAGAAGGGAGGAGTTAATGAGTTTCAGCCTAGCGCAGATGCTGCTGTCTGGAGTGCCTTCTGTCTTTTACCCCCCTCTTTTTAGTTCTTTCCATCACAGGCACCATGAACAAAACTTTCAAGGCAGAGTGTCACAACCCAGAATATGGATATGAAGATATAAGCATGGAAAACATAAAACCATGGACAGTGCTGTGAGCTCCCTTTATTCTGATCAAATACTCCTAACCTCCTCCTCTGTTCCACAAAGATTAACTTTTGTTGTTGTTTTCTATCCAGAAGGGTTTTTGTTTTTGTAAAATCATGCAATTTCCCACTTAGTGGAAAATCAGGCTCCCAGGAAGTTGCACATGTAGATCAATGCATTGGCACAATGGCACAAGCTAAGGCGACAGGGCATTCTTTGTGTTGGCTTAGACTGCCCTGACCTTGCAGCTGCAATAACACCTTTCTTCTGAAGGCATYTTGTGTACAACTGCCTAAAGTTCTTAAAATGCCAATGTAAACATAAGAAAACCAGCTTGAATAGTCCTGCCAGTGAGCCACCAGTAGCATCAGGAGGTTAGACCTATTTTATTCTGAAGTTTCCCTACTCTGAGACAATTTTTAGTTGAGYTTATAATTTCTGGCCATTCTGTAGTCATTGATGGCTGCAGTCTCAACACACCAGTACACAAGATGAAGTCATTCAAGCCAATTTCACATTTATATTTGATCTCCAAGTGATATATCACTTTTATCCAGAACTGCAGCTTGCAACTGCAAAATGTCCAATTAATTATTTTCAGGCTTATGTAGTGCTTATGATTAAAACCTAGGTCTGAAAGTCAGGCTTTACATGCAAAGAGGAAGCCTTAGTTCCCAGAAATGATTCTAATTCTCACAATCTAAATGATCAGGCCACAAAAACAGTTTGTTCTCTGAGTTCCACTGTCTGATTTAAATGCCCCCAGCTTGAACACTGCTGAGAGTGGTCACTTCTGAGAAAAAAGAGACAAAAGTTGTTCTGTAGGGCAACCTAAGGCTGTATGTAGCTACTTCTCACAAAGCTTTCTCCAGGACCCTCAGCAGAAGACCCTTGTGTTAAAAAAAATAAATAAAAAAAAGGAAGAAACTCACAATATTAATCCCAGCTGGCTCTTGGGTATGTGAACCCAAATCCTTGCAAATGCTCCAGAGAATTATCTGAAAACTTGCTTGCTGTGAAAAGCCACTGTGGTCTTACTGTCTGTCCTACAGCTCTGATGTCAGGGTATCTGAAAGGACAACCTTGCACAAGCTCCCTCCAACCACGTCATGCACCTCATTGTCCCCCCTCAGAGAAGGGGAATCTGTCCATCATCTTGTGTCTCCTGCTTTCCTTCCACACCACTAGTATTCCTAGGAAATGGTTTTAATATCTACACTTGCTCTCAGATACACAGGTTAGAACACTAGAGGCTTACAAGTAATACTAAAAGTTTAGATTTAGAAGGGTTTTTAATCTATTTCACACATCACTCAGTTATTTAATACCTCAAAATTATCGCTTTGCTTCTCCMTTTTTCTTCAATTTGGAATAGATACTGTAAAAGAAAATAAACTCTTGTCAGCTCCAGATCAGCTCTCTACATTTTCCTTTGTTCATTTAAATGGCATTCATTTCTTTGTCTTATGCACTGTGTAATACACAGTATCTGTGGACTCCACAAATTATTTTCTGYAATCTCTGCTGAAAGGTAAACTGCTCAAAGTGCAGCACAATCTTTCCAAGACTGACTATTTCATTTTAGAAAAACATATGTATAGATAACCAAAATGTAGGTAGCACGGGGCCTATTCATAATATAATCAGGCAGTTTCAATTTTGAAACACATTATTCCAACAGCAGCTTCCATCATTAATAAAAAAGATACTCCAGTTGCTGTAGATATTATGCTAGCCACGTTCTCGCTGCTTTGCGGATCTGTGGAGAATTCYTGGCTCCAGGCACTTCTTTCCTGTCCTGTGTAGTTCAAGAAGGTCTCTGTCAGCAGCTTGTAGGTTGCATATAGAGAACCAAATCTTCAGATGTTGTAGTTTCTGTGTGTTCTGAGGGAAGTCCTCTTGCTTTCTGCCTCTCAGGAGATCCATCCAGGACCTGGGTAGGCTGCTTCATATGTATGAGTTGAACTAGACAGATAACAAGGTTTCCATATCTCTGGATGCTCTTCAGGTATAATCATATCTAATTCCTCTGATCATTATTTTGAAGTCTTCTATTATTTTCAAACACCCTGCAGTTATGCTCCTCTGCCTCTGCAAATATGTTTCATAACAACTTCAAATACGCAGTCGTGCTGGGAAGGAACTGTGACCCTGCATGGTTCTCTGTTTTCCAATATACCATATTCAATGACAGCTTTGAATTTTTCAGTGAGAACCCAGATCCTYGATTTTTAAAAAGTCAGGAATCATGATTTGAGATGAAAGGAAATCAGCATTGTAATATAATCAGTATTATTTATAAATGTAGCAGACCATTTGTATTCTGTCTACTGTAGTACATATGAAGAGTGTGTTCTTGTCCATCTTGCATGGCAGCAAACATGCACCAAATTGCATAAATGCATAAAAAAAATTTCTTGACTTTTTTCCTCACTCTTTTTAACCTACACTTTACATGTCCTATTTTTACCCAGCTCCTAGTAATTCACTCTAATCAGAAAAGGTCTGTGCATCGTTTGGTGTGCACGAGTCCAGCATGATATTGAAAGTCATAAATGTATAAATATTATAATATATTAAAATAAATATTAAATATATATAAAATATGAAATATATAAGGCTTTGTGMCTGCTGCTGTTTCATGTGAAAGTGAGTTCACAGCAGCAGTGGAGAGCAGAGGCATGTGCTCTTTACCAAATGCACATGACTCTGCTACCATAAGAGAAATGACCTTTAAATTTACAGCAGCACGTAATTTGTTGTGGCTCCATGGCACAGATGCACATGCACATGAGACTGTTGATTGCAGCACCTTTTAGATCACACCTAATTTGCCTTTCTCATTCGCCAGGTTACTTACTTGGTCATTGCAGCTCTAGAATGGTACATGTTTATTGTTTTGAATTTCAGTTTCYAAACAAAGTGATAATGCTACAAGGAGATATGGAAGACAATATCCCAGATGGAAAAAAAAAATTATAAAAGGAGTTCTGAGAGACTTATTATTTTTTTTATTAATCAAAATCTGTGCTCTGTTCATTTTGACTTTGCATTAGTGGCAAAGATAGGCATTTTCTTATTAGACTTTTTAAACTCTTAAACTTAGAAAGAGTTTGATGTTACTAATTTTCTTTAAATGTACATTTGATACTATTAAGAGCTGGATGATTACTGCTTGATATTTGATCCTAAAATTTCCTGTGAAGATCAGTGTAGGCATAGTTCCAACATAAAGAGGTAAGAGGGGACATGTTTGAGAGATGAATTAGTCACACCTTGGTGTCCTGGAAACTACATCAGCAAATCTTGTTCTGGGATTTGGTCTTCTTCATAGCATTATGAAGCTAAATATTTTTTGCACTTCTGAAAGACATTTTTTTTTACTTTTTGTTCATTTTTTTTCTCAAGAAAGGTGGCATCTCTTAACAAGTAGGCCTACAACCACAGAGCACTTTAAAGAGAAAATATGCTACACATCACCTAGGCAGAATGCTTAGCAGTAATGGCAGTAGGTTACTAGCAGCCTGCAAAGACATTCCCACATAACAATCTGTCCAAAGACCACAAAACAGTGACATTTCACTTGAAAGTAGACCTTTCAACTCTAAGTATGTTAATCACAGGAGGATTGATTTGACTTATTGTGAGTAAATTTACAGACTGACTTAACCAGTTTCCCTGTCCACCAATCTGTTGTTCCATATGTCCAAATCYACAGCAGAGAAGTTTTCAGGAGACAGCAACACAGTTTGTTCTCTGAAGCATCCATCAAAGGTGGATCTGAGCTCTGCCTCCTGAAATATTTGCACCAGTGCCCACAACTGCCTTCCTCATCAGTGGCACCCAAATGAGCCTACCTACCAGAGTTGTTCTGCTGCTCCAGCTGAAGRGAAAATGTGGAGCAGTAGTCAGAGGTCTTACAGTTTGTAAGCCTTCCTTCAAAGCCAGGCAGTTGCCAGAGAGATGATGGAAGGCACACAGCCCAGGAGCTACCCTAGACACGCTATTAGAAAGCACTTAATGGTACTGGAGCTGCTGCAATCTCAACAAACAGCATATGTCATGCCTTGGTCTATCCTATAAGAATGAAGATGTGATAAATGAGCAGAAGATCACTGAGACGCAGCATTGCCATTTGCCTTCCTTTTTCAAGGCACTGAATGAAARTTTAGACAAGTAGCTTCCTTGGAAGTGGAGAGATGTGGTTCCAAACATCGATGCACAGACCTGCCAAGGG
Source organism: Cardinalis cardinalis (assembly GCA_014549065.1). Taxonomy (NCBI): domain Eukaryota; kingdom Metazoa; phylum Chordata; class Aves; order Passeriformes; family Cardinalidae; genus Cardinalis; species Cardinalis cardinalis. The sequence continues at coordinate 58,621 of JACDOX010000282.1, forward strand.
CATTGATTTGTGTGTCTATTTGGTCCATGGTTAAGAGGCCTATACTTGGCAGAAATACACATCATTCTTTGGTTCTTCCCCAGAAAACTGATTAAAAAACACCAAACCTTCCTAAAATAGTCTAAAATATCAATAAAAATACTTTTGTCCCTGTAATAGGACAGGCCATTCTTTAAAAGATTGTGGGGCTAAAAGCAAATCCCCASTGTGCTCCATGATGTGATTTCTTTAATGCAACAGATGTTTAAAAATGCCACAGGCAAGCTAGGGAAGGAAAGCCAACTGCTTATCAAAGAGCAGTCTCAAAACAAAAAAAAGCCCTCCAACTAACTGGACTAGCAACTAATTTTAGAGGGTTCTTCTGGGTTTGGCCATTGCTATTTAGTTAGAAGAAGGCCAGCTAAAGCCTATCTGTCAGTATTGCCTCCAATCAGAGACTCCTTCAAACAAAAGAGCAGCAGGCGAGTGGAACTCAATTTGGAGAAAAAGCACTGTGATGCAATGTGATTGGTTCRCCCCTGAAGCAGATAGAAAATCCCTCTTGCTCAGCACCTCTTGCAAAACTGCTGCCTAAAGAAGGACTTGGCATATATTTTTTCGTTTTTATGAAATTGAGATTTTGAATATGTAATTCAAAAATATGGATGCTGAGTTTTATTTATGCTACTAAACGATATATAGTTCACAAATATGTAATATACCATATATACATGATAAGAAAGTACAAAGTTTGACAGAAGAACAAAAAAAACCCCAAAACCAACCAACCAACCCACCAAAAAAGACTCCAGCAAAACACCAAACACCTTTGACATACTTTTCTGCTTTTCAGGTTAGCATTTATCAGTGCTTTTATTGCTTTCAACCTTCTTTGGAAAACAATWGTTAAAGTTCACTACAGACCACGATTTCTAAGACTCCAATAAATTCTCCTCTCTCTCATTCTCCTGACATCATTCTGTGTGGTTTTGTAATTCCATCTTCCAAAAATTTATATGGATTTAAGTGATTTAAGGGATAGCCCTTAAAAATGTTCTTTACTTTCTTAGATACAAAAGTTGCTGCTAGGCACACTTTCCTTTTTAAAAATCACTTTTCTGTCTTGGTATACATGTTGTAGCTGGGCCAGGCTGGAGCTTCTTGGGGCAATATTTATTGAAACCTACTCATAAATTTAATGTACTTGTTCCAGCAYATCATTATTTCAAGAGATAACTGCTGTGATGAGTGGTTCAGTGTTTGTGAGAAGACCTACTATCTAGAAAACCACTTCTACAGGTAAAGAACAAGGTAGAAATACACGGACATGTGTGCAGCTCATCCTGATAGACCTGCTTGAGGTCTTGATTGGCTTGGAAGAGGAGTGTGAATGAGTAGAAGAGCACAGCCTTTTGTTCCATACTTTAGAAATACTTGTGAAGAACATCAAACTCTGTAAAAAAGTAATCATTTGGTGACACCTAAATGAGACAATACTTCRTAGTTTCTAGATATGCTGAAATTTCTTTAAAAATGGGAATAATTTTGAGCTATAAAATGAAGAAGCTGCTTAGGCTATATATTGTATGTCAAAAAATGCATCGTTTCAATGCCAAATAGAATTTCAGATTGGGAAGTCAGAGTATACAAAGGAAAATGAAGATTGCAATAGAAAAAGTATTTCAGAAATTCCACAGTGCAACATAGAAAGTATTGCAGAAATGCCACATCTTGCTCTCCTTGCCTTGGATATCCCAATCAGACTTTATTACTTAGTTTCAAAAGGGACATAAGTGAGGCAGAAGCAGTTGGCTTGGGAAGGGCAGCAGATCACCAGAGGATTGGAGCTGCTGCCTGTGTGAAGGGAGTTTCAAATGATCATGGMTATTACTGGAAAGAGTATTAAGAGAGGATATGACAAGGGAACATAAAATGCTGCTGCAACTCAGGCCAGACAGCTAAAACCCAGGAAAGATACATTGGAGCCATTGCTGACTGTCTTCTAAASTCACTGATCTGTTGTGAAACAGCAGCCAGAAAAGTCATTGAGGCTCTGGGCATCATCAGGAAAAGTATTGGGAATGCCACCTCTCCAGAAAAGCATGGTGGTCTTAGAGAAGGTACAGAGAAGAAAAAGTGCAGCAATCAAAGGGATGTAGGGGTTTCTTCTCAAGGAATGACTAAAGAGGCTGTGGCTCATGCCACAGGAGATTAGAGGAGGAGATGGATGGGGCATAAGACTGAGGTCATAAATCACAAAGGCAGAAGATGAACTAAATATGTAACTGGGCTTACTGGATCCTTGGAATCCTTGAAGTACTGGYGCTGGGTATGCTCAGGGACACTGGTAGGAGACTGAATTAAAATGGAGAAATGAAAGCACCTTTCTGGGCTGTGGGTGGTGAGCACCTGGTGTTCTTTGCTGTGGGATATCATGGAGGCAGACATGGTCATCAGGTCCAGTGGTGAMGGGCAGCAGTCAAAATCAGGGTCTGCAGGTGCACACACACCTGTCAAACAGAACAAGAAGGGCTGCACACCCTCTGGCACCTCTCACACCCACTCTCACTGTCGGAGGAGTATGGGAAGAGGGGACAGGGAAGATGGGGTTGGGGCACCCTGGGATGAATCAATCAATCATATGTAACYCACACCCTTTCTTCCAGAAAATTCCCTGCTCCCCACTTTTCCATTGGATCTCTCCCTAAGAACACCCTCTCCCCGTTTTCCTATTGGCGTACCCCCAATCACCTCACCTGTACCCCTCTGTACCCCTTTCCTCACCTGGCTGAATCATGCCCCAATCCCACCTACCCCTTTCCCCTTAAGAACCCCGGTCCCGCCGGGGATCAGGGCTCGGCACCCCGGCTCTGGTCCCTTTCAGCCGAGCCTGTACCCCGCTTTCCCTCCCAGCCTGYGCCCTCGGACTTCCCGACACTAAAGCCCGTTGGGACAACACTGGAGCCGCCGAGTCCTCCTTCTACCTGGCTGGGCCGTCTTTAGTCATCTGGGGCTGTGCGTGCRTGTGTCAGCTCAAGGAGAAGGCCGGCCTGCACCCACCCAGCATCGGGGTCCCCGCAGCTAGCCGGGCCCCGAAAACCCGCAGAGGGRCACGAGGAGGGTGGGCTGTAGATAGTGGCAGCCATATCCCACCTCTGTGAGATTCTTAATCTGCAGCCATCAGGCATTTTAKATATTCTTAGTACATAATGTAGTAAAGGCAGTGAGGAGATCTCAGTACCACCAGTCTGTAAAATGTAGGCAAAAGGACACTTCATTTGTTGTATATTCAATGAAGTGTAAACAACAAAAAAAAGAAATTGTCTTGAATACTCTGAATTCATGGAAATCATTGAGAGTGACACAGAGTTAAGTAGGTCATCCAGCTCAGACATGAGCCTATCAACRAATTAAGGTAAGATCAACAAGAATACTTGTCAGCTAATCCCTGACAGGAAGASAGCAATTCTGTATGTAATTTGTTAATCACAGTATGACTTGGGTTGATTCGGTTGTTTCTGGCAGTGTTTCTCTTGACCATGTAGAAGAAGGGAATCGATTCACTGTGTATTTCTCTCACTTTCTACAAGGGCAAAGACTTTAAAGGGGGGACAGCAGAAGATGCTGTCATAAATGGAAGTGTTTTTACTTCTGCTTCCATAACCGTGGCAATTAGGAACTCAGGCTGGTGTGCTCYGCTCCTTCAATACACAGATTTTGGCTCACACAAGAAGGCAGGTATATTCATGAGCTTCCTGCCTGTAAACATTTTCTTATGTCTGTCTCTCCACTGGTTACGTCTGCCAACTATTGCTCCTTCTTGTTATTGCCTGGCACTGTAGGGAGTAATTTTTCTTTTGCTTTTATATTAGACCAGCTTGAGGACCCAGAGCTGAGCTCCTAAGAGACAATGAACCATGACCAGTGAAATCTCCAGTAGCACACCTGAAGTCCTCAATCCAATGATTGGAAAATATTTATAATTACAAAACAGGAGTGAAACCTCCAGGGTGTGACAGTGTATATGGTTTTGTTTGAATACACTAAATTTTTCAACTTTTTACCCTGATACAAAACCAGACTTTCAATAGCCAAATTGTTAGGAGTTAGAGGGATTTATTGCTATTTTCTTTATGATTCTAGATGTCACGTTTAACAGGGTAAGTTATAAATGGCACTTCTAGCCACGGCATGAAAGAGAGGTATTTAGGGTGAGTTTGGGTTTTTGTTTGGTTGGTCTTTTCTCCTTCTCT
>JACDOX010000282.1:63252-83805 GCA_014549065.1 Cardinalis cardinalis
TTTTCCATTTTCTTTTTTTTTCTAACTTTGCATTTTTAATTTAATAAAGTCTTGAAGATTTAGACATGTTTCACTGTTCTGGTTTTTCTCCTTTCTGTGTCCCTCCTATTAAACATGGGTACTGTACTATGAGAGGTTCTTGATGTGGGCTTTAGAGTTTGTTGCACAGTAATGCTGCTGATAGCTATTTCCAGTGCTGAGACTCCACATTAAAAGGCAGTGACTGAAAACTAACTTAACTTCCACATGAAGGCACAATTATAAAAAATGTTTTGATGGAACTTTGTGCTATAAACCTCCTCTCCTACCCTAGTCAGCATCCAAAATTCTTGGGAATCTGACATGCTTTTGTGTCAGGTCATGCTTAAATCATGCAAAAAGACAGTTCACACATCCTTGCAGCCCTTTGTAGATGCAGGTGCCTTGGATTACAGGATTAGCTGCATCTGCAACATCCTTGTGTTGTGGTGTCTATATTCAGCCCATGTCTCAGGATCTGACTGACAGCAGCAAGAGTCAGCAGTAAGTTCAAATGTCAGCATTACTAATAAAACAGTGGCTTTCATTCCTATCCAGAAACTGGGGGAAATTAAATTAAATTTATAGTTCCTCAATGACGTAATCTTCCTTATTGGTGAATGAATTTGCTTTATAAAAGAGCAGAGCATAAAGGATGGATATGAAGAATATCTCCACAGATACACTTATACACGGCATGCTTCATGGATCTCTTTTATTAATCTCTTCTCTCCATCAGGTGTCAGGAGGAGAGGCTGTTCTGCCTTTCAAGACATCACCAACTTCAAGCTCCTGTGCACGGAATCTGTCTGCAGTGACAAGCAAGGGGACTGTAGCTGCAAGTGTAAGGAAAAAAGAGTGGTAGCACCTTCTTTAAATGGAAATAAAGGGGGTTTTATCAGTGTCATACTGCTAACTTTGTCCTGCTAGAAAGAAAARGAGACAGGAAACTTTTCTGCAAATCCTTCAGTGTATATTCAGTAGAAAAAAGAGTATCCATTGTAACTGTGGTCCCATCAGCAGGAGAGCAAGTGGTAAATATGCCTGGCCTGGTAATGATGGATGGCTCCTCTGTGTAATGCTCAGGTGCAACTGAAATATTTCAGGCAGATCACCTCTGTCAGGTCTCTCCAGCAATCACTGAACCTAGAGTGCAACTAGGGGAAAAAACCCCAAACAACACCACAGGGAAAAAAAAAAAAAAAAAGAAAGCCCATCTGGAAAGCCTGAGTAAGCACTTAAAATCTGAGGAAAACTGAATCCCTCCAGAATCCAGGAGGACACCTTGGAGACTGAAAGCAGCCCCTTGCTCAGGGTCTGCAAGCAGCACCTGCCAACACGAATGACACAGAGGGTGCCTCAGTTTTTAATTCTGATGGTTTTACTACTTTTCAGTTAACTAGGTAGGTTTTACTGATGTGGGACTGGTATTGTCTGTGTTTACAGGGAGTACCAAAGGAGATGAAAACAAATAATTTGAGGCTGGCTTAAGGCTAAGGGACATATTCTGCAATGTTGGCAACAATACCAAACAGCAGAAAAAAGAAGTTTACCTTGGCATCCCAGTTACTGTCATCAGCCAAGGAAAGCAGCAGAGCATAGGAGCAGCACAAGCACAGCAGGGGTTCAGCCCACATGCAGATGAGAGAATCACATCAGACAAATCCATTTCACAGTGCCACAAACAATGTCACCTCCAAATTCCTGAAAGAGAGGGGAGTAAAAGGGGCTGGTTTTGCCTGGCGAGATTTTATCAAGGGCCGTTTTTGAAATTAGAAATCCAGAACTTACTGATGTCAAAGCAGAGACCATGAAGTTCACAATAAGATACTGCACAGATTAGCCATTACACTCTAGGTAATGCAAATATGTAAAGACTTCAATTTTACAGTGTGTGACAGTTTTTTTAATTTTAAATGCTGCTGTTGGATTTGTTTCAGAGAAAAAATGAGAAGATCTTGTCATGACTCAGTGGGAATAGGTCACTGGGTTGTGGGGCTGCCCATGATCTGGGTGCAATGCTGTGAAAGAGAGATAGTGCACTCCTTAATCATCCTTCAATGAGAGTGCAAGGCTRGGGACAGGCAGTGGGATGAATGTGCCTGAGAGAAAGGCTGGAGACCTCCAGATATGTTTCTTGGAAGCAATGCTGCCCAGAGACACTTACAGAGCAAGGACATGTAAATAGAAATCTAATGGGACAAAGGCCCTTCAGCATTTACCACCTTATGCTCAAAAATGCATGTGACAGGTCTCCAGATGGTATACAAATGTGAAGAGGATTTGCCTGGACCTTTTCCTGCAGTGAATTCCCCAAGCAGCTTTTAAACTCAGAAAAGCCCAGGTTCATTGCAATACTCCACTGCTCGCCTTTGTGAATGGAGACAGCACAAAGGCACAGATAGGGCTGCAATCCCAGACAAGGCAGAGCCAAGAAGATAGAGAAGGGTAAAGTCCTGTCAGGATTAGTGAGTAGTCAATCAAATTTGTGCTGTGTTTTCAAATACCTATAAGATTCTAAYGGTCATAATTGAGTTGGGAATATTCCCCCAGCTACTTCTAAGTGTATCAGTAGTGGAGTTGATTTTTTAYAGACAAAATTTTCTTGCTTTAATTAGTCTTGAAATGTTGGCTTCATGACTGGTTTTCAACTCCTGCCTTCATTCCATAATGCCTTTCTAACGAGCTCTTCCTCCAAGCAGCCTTCATCTCCACAATGTAAGACTGCGATAATTAGCTGGAGCTTTGCTGAATTTATGGAAATCTTGTAAAGTGAAGTCATTATAATAGAGTTCAGTGTTTCAGCCTCTTGCTTTTATTTGAAAAATTATTGTCTTGATAAAAGAAACGGATTTGACTATGTGATGGCTGTGGATACTTGAAAATTTGTCTCCAAAATGGTCTCTTAGTTAAGTGTAGAGTACAGTCCCTTATTTAAGGGCCACAGTGATGTTGTGGGTAGGACATCCAGGGATATGGCAACAAGTGGGTGCCATTCAGCTTACATAATAAAGCAACACTGTCATTAGTTATCAGGACCCAGGGCAGTTAAACACATATATTTGCATCTTGTTACCACTTTTTGTGGGTTCAAAATTGCCTTTAGTCTAAAAACACACGAACAAAAAAATTACTTGCCTTCTGTAGTTGATTCAGTAGTGATTCTGGCAGTGTAGGGCAAGTAGTGTGTTTGAAAACTGAAGAAATTCAGTGTTATTAATAAAAGCAAGAACTTACAGGCCTCTAGAAATGACATCTTCAGCTCCCTCCTACAAAAGTTCTATCTCAGGAAGAAAAATCTCTCCAAGGCAAACTGGGCATCCAGCAATGCAGCTGTCTTTGTAGACTGTTTAAAGTGAAATGGTTTGATAGAATAGATAATAAAGGAAAGGGCACAATGAAACCAAAGAAAAATTGGATATGTTTGCAATACCAGCCAGCTGATGGAAAAGCCAAACAAGTGCTGAGTGAGTCAGAGTCTGGCTGAGAGGCACAGCAGGTGTTAATGGGCTCCAGTGACTGAAGGGGCTTTTGAACTGAAAGGTATGTAAAAGTCAGGCCAGGATAAGGATGGCTGCCTCCTAAACTTCCACCTTAACGATCAGCTGATGTGGAAAGAAAATGAAAGTTCAGCCCAGGCTCCATATTGGAACAGGAATTGAAAATTAAAATCTCRTAACTCCCAGTAATGCTATCCAAGGATACGTAATGGTGTTTAAATAAGAGAATCTGAAGAGCCAGCTTGTTCATCTGTCTTGCTAAGAGGGTTAATGTTGGGAACCAAAGGCAATTAATCAGCGCATCTTCCAAACCTGTTTATTTCCCGTGGGAGTTGATTTCAGACTTGAAAGTCTTAGAGTCCTTATGGCTAAATAAAATAACTCAGTKCAACATTTGAAGTATGCAAATGGTTCTATGACAATTGTAGCTCTTTTTCTTTCAGCAAAGCATTTGCCAACAGGCTATGAATTTGAATTTGTTCCCAAACCAATTTCAACATAATTTTAGCATAATTTTTGTCAGCTTGCCATGATGAGTATTCATTGTTTATTTGCGCCGTATGAATATTCATTCAAGTTTKCAATGATGTTTCTCTCTACTGATTTGGCAACAATCACATAAGCAAATAATTCATTGAATACATGTAATTTTTAAATACATCTTTGGTCTGAGGTCTACCAAGAGCATTGCAGCACTGAGAAAGTTTTTCATCCAGACGCTCTCAAAAGTATTTGTGTTAGTGGATTTGATGTTTGGCTTTTGACAAAACTTCATGAACCCGTCATCCTCAACTTGCCACCTCAGTGCTACAGCACAGACTGCAGTCACAGATTTGCATAACTGCTGAAGTTTGAACTACTGATTTAATAGTTTATTCATGGAGTGAATAACCTACAATATACATAATTTAAGATTTTGTAAACCGTCTTGTAGTGCCTATAGGCATGGCTGTGTCAAGTGTTATGCTTATGTAATATAAAAGTTTTCATCTAAGGCTCTTAAAGGCAAGGTTAGCAAAAGGGATTTCAAGATAATATAGCATAATGTGGATTATTTGTTGGTTATGTTAATGCTGATTATTTTAACTATCCAATTTTCTGACAGAAAGGAAATTGATTTGCTAATGGAAATGAGAACTTTTCAATTTTCCATTCACTTCTATCTCCTTCCATATTTCATTTTACATTTTAAAACAAGAGAAAAAACTAACTAAAAGAGTATTTGGGTGGAATTTTTTTTGGCTGCCATCACATTTTTTTAATGTCTCCCAAGCCCGCAAAGAAATCATGAGGTAATTGTGGCACTTTTCTTCTGGCTATAAATTGATAATGATATGCAGAGGCTCAGTCTTAGGGTAATCTTTTCAAAAATATTTTTAATCTCAAAAATGTGTTGATAAAAAGATAGTACAAGCAATTCATTACTGTGTTATTTTTTGTCTTTTGCCACTTTGTTGGCTGTTCGGTAAAAGGAAAAATTACCAAGCCTTGTGTTCATGTTCATTGCCATACTCTGAAGATAAAAAAGGGACAATAGTCATGGTTTTACTAGTTGTTTATCTTGATTTGTCTTTCACTTGGATTAATGGAAGACATTGTTTAAATTCCTGCTCAATATCCCACTTTATTCTTAAAGCAGGTGGCAACTGGTACTCAAAGTATGCAGTAGGTCTGGAAATGGCAATCAGACATCTGCTGTGTGTGGAAATGAAGGGGGAGGGGTGTGTGTCTGTATATACATAAATACCTAAATATACACTCATACGTATAAAAATGTGCATTCATATTTGCACCTGTCCGTGTACGCATGCATGCAAAAGCAAATAKACATGCATATTCTAGATTTTCAAAATAAACCTCAAATTAACCAGCTAACACATTCTGCTTAAGTGTTTTTCTCTGATTTCACTGCTAATATTTCCATGTGGGGTTTTTTGTTTTGAAAATAAACAAGTAAATATTTTTCTGTCTGAACCTCCCCCACTCACATTATCTTCCCAGACAACACAATTTCTCTTCTTTATTTTCCATTTCATGTTCTCTCTCAAMGAAGCACCTCTGACTCCTTCTCCAAAATCACAGGGCTCTGACAGCTGTCTGCTCTTAACTGATTTTTTTTCTCTTTGAAATACAGCATTCGTGGCAGCCCAACACCCTGTACTGTAGCTGCACTGTAGTTTTAAATTCTTCTCCACCCTCCACACCCATTAGTCACATTCTCTTCCCCATGGTGGATCTCTGTGTTTATCTTGCTCACCATGATGAATTTACCCTGTGCTGGTTAACGATGCACTCACAGAGCCAATTCATAAAACTAAGTTAGGTATTTATTAAGAGCAGTGATGGAGAGGTGCAATTGCATCTGCCTTTTAGCAGTGTGTACACAKGCTTCAAATCATGCCTTCCTAAGGCTTGGACTCACCAATTCCCATGCAGCCTAGTAGTGGATTTGAAAAATAGCTTGTAATGGCTTGGATTTCTCAGTTATTCCACTATCAGTTTATCACTGCCATATCTGTATGGCACTGCTGTAAAGCCACCTGTGAAGCCGTGTCTATTCCATATTTTGCATTGCGGCAGTTGGCCTTGAGACATCATCTCAAAAGCATTTTATTGACCTGTGCAACTGGAAGAGTGTTTGCAAGATAATTTTCTAGTTAATTAGCTCTGCTAGGAATCCCATCAATGCTCCTCCTTCCAGTAAAGTAAAATGTCTTGGAGGGAAGTCTTTCATCTGCTTTCCAACAGAACCAGGGAACATTTGGGCAATATTTTCTGCATTGTGGTATGTGTAGGAAGTGTGTCCTGGAGGAATTGATTGTAAAATCTGAGGAAAAGCTTGGCTGAAACAACGGCCTCCCACTTATTTCACAACAGGTACAAGTTAATAAGGAAAAATACAACTGCACTCCTGAACTTAATTTAGTCAGTAGTGTTTTAGCTCATGCATAGAGCAATTAGCAATACCCAAACTCTTCCTTTCACCAAAAAGAAAAGGAATAACCCATCTATTTGAAGTGATCTGAGACAATTCACTGAGGGTAGGAAGTGAGTGACTTCTCCCTGTTGCCCCTCATGATTGTACACAAAGGGACAGCAAACTGGCAGCCTGCTCAGACGAATCTTTCAGTTAAAAACCATATAAGTTTTTTTTTCTGAAAATACAAATTATTATCTTTTACATAGTAGTTAATTCTTCAAAGCCTGTGTTCAGAGCAGTTACTAGRATCTATTTCTGTGCAAACGATGTGAGACTTTCACAAAGCGCTGAAAAAATATTTAATTACAAAAGAAATCTGAGAACTCTGTCTTTTCACAATTATAGYAGAGCCTTTAGGATTTCATTTACTTAATTACTGTCAAGAAATGTTTCAATGGTTTTGAGTGTAGGGTAGAAACTAGAGATGATAATTGCCCTGTTTTGCATGTGATACCTTGCAATAACCAGCAATTTTAAGTTATGGAGAATAAATGAGCAAGAGAAACTGAGGCTGTGTCCTTTGTCAAGCAAAGGCACTTTCTGGTGCCTRCCTCCCACCTCTTCTTATTGCTCCCATCCGAGGTTGTTCAGAAACTGATGGAGGATTTCCCCTGSCTTTGTGTGGCCCTTGTTTGGAAGGGACACCAGGATGGGACAAACCAGGATGTTGAAGCATCTTCGTGCTGTGAAACAGGAGTGTGACCCAGGCCAGYAGGACTGGGGCAGAGCAGAGGGTTTGTAGATTATATTAAATGCTGTGTCCATTATTCTCTTGTTCTAGAATTGATCTTTGAAATCTTTAAGGCCCAAATTTCAATCTGTGAAGTTATCATGAATCTGTAGATGACATGTTTTAAGAGCAAATTGAATTGGTTCATTACTAATATCAGAATTGTGCTAAGCCAGATGCTGAAATAAACACTCATGTACCAAATATGGCTACACACACAYACACAAACCATGAATATATATAATTTATGTGAATGACAATGCACAATGCTTTAATAGCACTCTTACAACATTCTGTTCGTTTTATTTTCACTGTACCTCTGCATGCCAGCTTTAACTCTTGATTTCAATGTTTTGGCTTTTCTTATTTCAAAAAACCCTACAACTTTGTTGTAATATTAACAGAGTTGGGTTTGGGAGTTAGATTTTTTTCTGCTTTTTTTTTTTTTTTTWCTTTAGTGAAGAAATTTTGCCTTGAAAGTGAATTTAGTATTTATAGATTCCAAGCCAGGTGCTGTAAATAGATGTCAAGATGATGATATAAAATGGAAATAAAATTTGAGAGACCAGAAACTGTTCTCAGAGAACTAGAACTAAATCTTTTAAATATTTCAAAATTTWTTTTTTTGAGTAGCAGTAAACAAAGTTATATGTTTGTATGTTGGTTATACAGTCAAGTTAGGACTGACTTTATGAGAAACCTGACAAATTTTTTTGAAATTGAATCCCCTAATAATGAAAAGTCAGTATTTATACTGTTTGTGGGGTTCTTATAACCAAAAAAGCATTAGGTTTAAGACATCATTATTTCTTAAGAAGGTCTGAAATGATTGTTGCCCAGTCCGGAGTGAAGGTGGCAAGGAACCCTCCAGTTGCACAAGAGACCAGAGCACRACAACCTCTCTGCTGAGGCAGAGGTCCTTTAATGAAACTTATTGAATGGGGCTAACTGCACAAYAATTACCCAAATCTTATCAGGAAACAACCATCTCTGGGTGACTGGGCAGAATCAGTTTCCTTCCCCACAAGTTTCTTATGGCTTTGATTCAGGTGGCTGACAGCAGCTTTTCATGGAAAAGTCAGCAGGCCCATATCTAGAGCTGAGCAAAGTCATTTCTATAATACACAGAAAACAGGAATGTCAGCTGACCCTAACCACATGAGTCTCACAAACTGTGAATAATTTGGAGCAAAATATTTTCTTGAGCTCAGTATAAAGCAAAATTCCATCCTGTGGTCAAATAAATGAGAAGTTTAAAACTTCAGACAAGCAGTACTTGTGCCAAGAGGATGTTATCTGTTTCAGTATAATATACATCAGATGTCAGAGAAGGACCTGCTTGGTGAGCCTGAAAGCTATAAAGGTCTCAACAGAGAAAATTACAAGGTGCTTTATGGGACAATGTCCAATCTTACAACTAAAGTAACAGAGAAGAAACAAAGGAAACTCCCACTACATCCATGTGCACTCAGCTGAGCTGTGGTGCCCTGAATTACTCCAAGCTGCATTTTTGTTTTGTCTCATCTCCTGCTCATGCTCATGCTCATGCTCATGCTTGCTATTATTCAGAAGAACATTACAAAACAGGATTGTCATACAAAAGTTTTTCAGGTCTTAAATATAATATCTGGCATTTGGGCTCCAGGGAGTGCACAAAATCAGATCAACTTAAATGAAAATAAAATAGTTTTAAGCAGAAATTCCACTGATTTACCTGGAAGTGACAGAGGAAACTGAGGCCCCTGTTCACCCTCAGGGCAAGTAGGAACATTTTGCACTTCAAAGCCCAAGTGGGAGGTTAGGACTCTTATCCTGAAAATAGTGCACAGTCCTGTGCAGCTTAACACCTACAAATGGTCTTGTAAAACCTTGGGTCTGTTCRTGAAGGCAGTGGCACTGACATGCAGAAATATCTGCAGCATCAAGCCCAAGTGATAAGTGGCAGTCCAAAATGTGGTACTCGTAATTCCCATTTCTCAGGCTCAGTTCTAACCACCAGAAGACTTTACATGAGAAGGCCTGCTGTCCTAATTGTGCAGGGAATCATGATCTTACACATTGTAAATATGTTTAAATCATAATAAAAACAAGACCAGATTTATACAGCTTTCCCCCTGCCCCTGAAATCCATCTTATTTTTTTTCCTCACTGGCCCTGAAAACTCTTTAGTTTTTGTATTTTATCACAGTCAGTCTCTTTCAGAGAATAATGTGTGTTTTCAAATTAGGAAGACTTGGACAGTCCTCTTGCTAAAACTAGAAAAGGTCAGTCTTGGCTTGGGTTCTTGTTCATTTCTATTGTTGTTGTTGTTAAAATATTGTAAGTATACATACAAAATTTCCTAGAAGTGAAACAAACATCTAGTGCAGGAATTTCCATGCCAACATTAGGCTCATGGCAATGCAAATTTTAGCCCAAATTTCAACTCAAAATGAAAAGGCAGAGGGACAGCAGGGATTCAGGACCTGTCAGGTTATGCTTACCTGTCAGGTTTCTTTCTATCATCTGCCAACTAATTAAAGTAACTTTGTCAAAAAATTAAATTAACACTCAAGTGACATGACAGAGCTTTAGATGTTCTGGTTAGAGGTTATCCCATTTCTCTCTTCTTGGCTGCAAGTAGCTGGTGCACACAGCTTTCTGCTGCCCCACTGATACTATTTTACATTGCACCACTGAGATATTGCAGAGATGATGAATCTTTCTTCTTCACAAAGCCAGTTTCTTGTTTCTCTCTGCTTTCTTGTTGAATTTTATGCACAGCAGTCAGACAAAACAAGAGTTGCACAGTGGAAGGATTTTGGGCTGTAGAAACACAACATAAAGAGTGAGGACATGGCGCCCATTTTTGCTGGCATTACTACAAACACTGTGCAGCCCATCAGCTGTTTGGTAGAAGATGTATTTTATGAAAGAGGGTCAGGGAGAAAGTTTTCAAAAGGAACYCATGTTTACTAATGAGATMTTCTGAAAAAATTWTCTSTCCATGAAAATTATGTCTGAAGCTTTAAAGTGCTCAGCATTTTATAAATTTTTTAATGCTTGTTAGGTTTATCTGTATGCTTTGCATTACCTTGATTCTTCATCCATGTAACAGTGCTTTGCCTCTTACAGACATTTGGGGTGAAGGAATTGATTGCTGTCTAGAACACCATCACCACCTCAGAAGAATCACTGAGACAAACCCATTGGGTGGGCAAGAGGGCATCCTACTGCATACACCTGTTCCCCATTTTCCACCTCTGACTTCTGTGATCTGTTAAATTCAATCAACATAAATGGGGCAGAGTTGGAACTATAGCTAGGTTTTCTTCAGGAAGCCCCCAGTACAAATATCAGAACTGAATAAGATAATAAAGTGGATTGTTTATGAAAAACTCAAGTAAAAGAGCCTGTTGAGTTGGAAGATTGGAACAATCACTTAAATTAGTGAAAATATTACAAGAAAAAAGGAAGCTGAAGCAGCAGTGTCAGCTAAAAGTAGAGCTATCAGTGAATTTAATAGCTCTCCAGGGAGGGAAAAGACTCAAGACATAGAAAAATAAATAGCAAGCTCATTGAGGCAGGAGAACAAATGATAAAGGGTACAAACACACTTGCTTATATAAGAGGTAAATAAGGAATATTGGAAATGAATACTGAATTAATAAGAAATGCTTAGAGCAATTATTTTGCAAGAGTACCACATAAAGAAAAAGCAAGAGAGGAATTAAATAATATAAATCCAAGTGGGATGAAATAGGCTGTATTTAGAAGGAGCAAGTCATAAAACCAGGTAGGAATATCAAAGTGAGGAAAGTCTCTTGATGAAGTGCCAATACATTTGCTGAGGTGACTTGTTATGGAAGATATGTTTGATTGTTTTTCTAAGTCTAAGAAAGTACTAAACCAGTGCTGTGAAAGCTTTGCAGGATATTTATTTAAATGTGGAAAAGTGTTAAGCTCAGCACAAATTATTCAAGTGAAATGGTGCTGCAGAATATGAAGCCTTGGCATAGATTACTGGAGGCATCTGTAGAGAGACTGAAATTTAGATGTGTTAGACAATTTCATGACAGGAGAGAGTGGAAAACTTGCTGTATTTATTTTCTTGAAAATGCAGAGAAAAAAGACTGAAATCGTTCTTGTAGAAATGGAAAAAGTACAYGTAAGAGAATGAGAACAAGCAAGCTGGTTTGGAGAACTTTGTATGTGTCACCTTCACCAGAAAAGGTGCTCAAAAGAGACAAAATATGAGGAGGACTACCACAGAACCTKCTATCACATAATGAGATGCAAAAGCTCGTGATGGCATTTCAGCTAAATGTTAACTATGGCAACACTTTCTTACTCAGGCATGAGTGAAGGTGATTGTTGGCAAGACTGAAGCCTTGGCAGGAAGAAAAAAGCATCCCCACAAATGACAGCAAAGGACAAGACTTTAGAGGATGCAGTTTTAATACGTCTTTCTGATCACTTTTTCAGTGCACTTTAGCTCTGTGGTGTAAGTGTAGCTCAGATATTCTTTAAGGATTATGTAGAAAATCAGTGTGCTTTAATTTCTGGAAATTATRCCATATAGTTGGTCAAATGTTTGGCAGCTCTGTGAAAGGGAAAAAAAAAAAGGAGGATATAAAAGATTTTAGTTCAGCTCCAGACAAGCAGGGGGATTAAAARAAAAAAAGGCACAACTTTGTCTGGGTTGTACGTATGCACCTCAGGACTGTATTAGTAGGACAGTGCTAAAATAACAGTCAAAGAGACAATTGAGACAGAGGCCATAGACTTCACATTCAGACAGSATTTAGAAGCAAGAAAATTGTTAAGAGATAGTTGGTTACAGGCATAGTAAGGAATCATGCAAATGTTGCTGACTTCAACCAAGGAGAATTGTACGGCAGAAGAACAGTTACGAATTTTGCTTCTTTTCTAAAAATCTGTCATAATCCAAAAATGCTGTGTTGGGARCACAAAACACAAGGGAAATGTATTTGACATCTCAAACACAGGCAAATAACCTGTATTATAGACATGTTCAGTTTCCTCTTCCTCTCACAGGACAAATGCAGTCTCCACATATGTGAAGAATATCTCTAGACAGACAATAGGGTGTTGGTGTCTGGCTCTCCCACCAGCCTTTGGAAGCCATCAAAAAGCTTTGTTCCAAAACCTTCAGTGCTCAASCTTATAGTCACATCTATCTAATTATGGCCATCATTCATTCAGGCTGCATGTTAAATTCTTCATAAGACTGACATCATATTGCCTACTTTAGCACTTCCATGACGAGACTAAAGGGGCTGCAAGCTGATTGTGAAAGCTGGACTTTTCAAATGAAGAGTCCACAGCACTTACCAAGCCCTCAATTTGTTCTGCATACTGCCGCCAAGTATTGGCTTTGGGATTCTTGTTTGTTTTGGGATGTGGTTTGGTGTGTGGGTAATCCAGGCCCTCCCAGCTCTACTCTACAGACACAGCGTGGCCTTCTCGTGATGATTTTCTTTCACAGACATCTGCTGGCAGACAAAAACCTTTTGAAGCAGAACTCTCTCTTCAAGATATTAACCCTGTGACTAGCTAGTGCCTTGTTAGCTCTCTAGTACATTATATATTATTTTGGATTCTGTAATTATTTTCTCTAACATTAATCTAGCTTACAGTTGGCATCAAAAGCCATGGATTTTGCTCACGCTGTTTTTCTGCAAGAAGAAACAATTCTTTAATATGCAAATCAGAGCAGCAAAATTAGATGAATGCAGTCAGCATGCCCTTGAAGGAAAGAAAGGCTTTCATGAAAGACTCAAGGTTGCAGTTATGTTCCAAAGAGTGATGAAAAAGCTACTTAACCCTTTAGAACAGATAAGGGGAAACTTGTTTTCTCATGAAAAAGAAATTATTCTTGTGTAAGATATAAACAAAAAATGGGAGCTAATTAGTGGAAGAGATGATACAAGGAAACAGAACTGTCATTTTGACAAATGCTGCAGGCTTCTCATTCTTATTTTATTGGACATAATGGACATTCAAGCTCTAGTCWACGTCCTAAAACAACCTGTCCTCATACACACCCTTCAGGAATCCATCTGGAAAATATCTTGACAAAAGAAGTCTTCTTATGCTAACAGGTGTTGGATTAGGCAAATACAATTTAATTTGGTTACATCACTATAAAATGATTGTGTGCCGTAAGATTTGAAGCCTGTCATGCAATATGGTCATGCAGATTCTCCATGGTTTGCTATGCAAACCCAGACAAGGAAGATTTTTCTAATGAGTGCAGTTTCCCTTCAGGACTGAAAAGCAATATTGACTTGCTGAAATGTATGAAACCCTCTTCAACAAGTCCCTGTGCATGTGTTTTTCAGAAAGCCCATATCTAGATGAAAAGCCCAGCTAAAATGTATGTTTGTCCTTATTCAGAACTTCTCTTTCCTCCAGCCCACATCACATCTGTGAAGTCCAAAACAAGAGATGTTCCCTGCAACATAAAATGTTTATTGACTTTGATTGGATGAGTAAGGGAATTCTGGAAATAAACTTGACCCAGGATGAAAAGCTCTAGGCACCCTCTGATGTAAATCCAGTGTTAGGATCTCATTTATGCTTTTATGAAGACCCTTCAGACAGTTTTATAAAGGACAAAACTCCAATGYCTATTGAATCAATGACTTGATCACTCTTCGTTCTTGATGCCTCCTGAAAGCAGTAGAAAGCCAGTTCTGCATTATTTGATTATCACAGTAAGGCTTCAGTGAATTAATAGAAATTGCAGATAAATAGTCTGTTTCCAGAAAAATCAATATAATCCATATTGYTCTACTTAGCTCTATCAACATTAAGGAAATTCAATAATAATGCAAATCAATTATCAAGCACATARAAAGAACATTCATCATCCTTTCAGGAGACAATAATAACAGCATAAAGAACACAGATGAGAACAACAGTATTTGATTTCTTCTATCTGCACTGAATTCTGTCTATATTTTAAAGCATCTGTCCTAATCAGAGTCAGCTTCATCAGGCCATAGGAAAAGGATATTCCATTCTGCCTTTAGAAAATTGAGCTCAAGAAGAAAGGTTGAATACAGCAAAATCACCACTGGATCAAGTACAACATTTTCATTGTCTTGTGGACATCCCCTCTGCTGGAATTAGTCTTCAACAGATTTCAACTGGACTTTTGTTCCACATGCTACTGAGTCCTCTCCCATCATATTCCAGCAGGCAGGAATGCCAGTGGTATTTTCCTCTCCTGACATCTTTTGATTTTTTGATTTACCCAAAAGAATTTTTCTTTTCCAGCAAAATGAAACAAAACCAGAATTGAGCAGTTCTGTGACTTTGACGGCTGAGAGCTGACTGAAGCAGTACCTTATTAGAATAATTTTTGAGGTCCTCACCTATAAATTCACAGTTGTAAATGTGCTAGAAAAAGTAACTCCCCTTCTGCTTTTCATGCTGGGACAGACATGGATGCTACACTGATTTACAGGTTTTGGATACTTGGTGCTGCATACCAACAACTTGGCAACACTTCTTGATTTTTGATGTAGTTTTAGCATGATCTCACACATGTGAAGAATAGACACACATTCAGAGCTAAGCTCATTTTCCTTGCTTAAGCTTTCCAGGCTTGAGAAATGTCAGACTAGAGCTCCTTCTGCCCAGAGCATCCTCTTCTGGTACCCCTGCGCTGAGGGGAAAACRCAGCATCTCCTTTACATATCTGCTGCTGACCAGTTATCATCCAGTTCCTGTCACAGGTTGTTTGGTTTGTGGGCACACCCATGCTCTTAAAGTGGTATTAGCTYGGCCTTGGATGCATGTCCTCCTTTCCTCCCTCATCACATGCTGTTCATGCCTTAAATCTGCAACTCTTTAATTGGTAATACTTTATCCCTCTGGTATTTGGATGAGTATTTTTGCTCATGCTGACTGCTGACACCACACAGCTTTGCAAGGCTAAGCAAAACTTCAGCTAAGACATACAAATACTGAGACAGCCAAAGAAAGATGGATAGTAGAGCTCCTGCTACAAAATGGGTTAAAACCCAGACAAATCCAGACAAGGTCTGAGGCTTAAAACATTCTAATATTGTTATAAAGATCAGAATTTACTGTAACTGTACAAATGTATGATTGCCATTAATATAATTTTTGTTTGACAGCCTTGCAGACCTTGGTGAGTCTCTGTCCCATTGCCTGATTTCAGTGAAGCCTTGGTTCCCCRTGGCTCTCCTTAGCTCCTGTACCTCTGCCACTGCCACCCATGCATGGGACATGCTGCTGTCCTGCTGTGGCCACTCAAACTGTGCCAGACGAGCTGCCGAAAAACCCTTGGCAGYGCCATCTCCTCTGGGGAAGAGCGGCTGGTGCCTGCTGTCCTGAGCAAAGGCACTGAATGCACGTGCAGCAAACTGAGCCCAGCTTGGCAGGCAGCAGCRCAAGCATCTGGCAGGCCCAGTGCGCCTCTGCCTCTTCTGCAGGCTCGGTGCCTTTCATCCCTTTCTGTGTCRGGGGGACCTCTTTTCTCAGGGGACACTTTAAACCACCTCAGGGTCTTGCAAGTATCCTCCATTATCTCGGGGCTTTAGCTGGTCAGAGTGACCCTGAGATGCATTAGAAAGTCACTTTTCCCAGCCCAGCGGTCGAAGAAGGAGTCAGAACTCTTCATTTCTCGGTCTCAAGGTGGTTTATTGTATCTTATCTATAAAATTCTTTCTCCTGTCCAGCCAAGGTCTGCTCAGCAAGACAGTCAGAGGCACTCTGCCTCCCCTGGGGTGGTGTTGTCTTTTTGTACTAAAAACTACGTGTACAATATTTGTAATTACTTTCCAATATCTATCACCTATGTTAGACAGTGAGCTTCTACTCTAAACCAATCTAAAAGTGCCAACATCACAGCAGAAGATTGAGACCAAGAAGAAGAAGGAGAAAGGCTGGACATGCCCAGATTCCTCCATCTTGCCTCCTGAACCCCCATTCTAAAAACTCTAAAAAATCTATTTTTCAGCCTGTGACTATCATTTTACTTAAACTTTCATGGCTTGTAATTCTTCATATAAGGTTGGTAATTGTTTTTTCCAAGGGCTAAATCAAAGGCACAGGAGTCTTGGGCTCTGTGCCAAGGTCTCTGAGYCCCCCGGGCTGAGGCTCGAGTCCTCCAGGGCAGCCAGAGGAATTTCCTGGGTTCCGACACCATTACATCAAACTGCTTTGACTTTTTGAGCCTCAGTTCACTTCACTTCCCAGTGGTATTTCATATTTTGCTCTTGAACCAGGTACAGGAACTRGGCAAGTCTGCAAGGATGTGGATGGCAGTGAGGGGAGCAGTGGGTACATTTAATGACGTTGCTAATAAAACACTGGTTTCAGCACCCTTAGAGGTGCTGAGGGGAAGAAAATTAGGCTGAAAGTTTTTCTGCATGCAATAAGCTGGATTTCTCCCTTTGCCATGAGGCACCCTTTGCCATTGGACCATCCACACACACACACACAAAAGAGCTATGGGGCTATTAGGCAGCTGTTTAGCAGCTCCTAGTCCCATGTGTTGGTTTGTTTCAGATAGGCTGGGGCAGTGATATCCCCTTTCTGCTCTTCTAGCCCTGTGTGGGGTGGACAAAGGTCTTGGAGCAAGGATCAGGAATTCAGTTGTGACAAGATGCAAAGCTGCTGATTTGCTTTCCAAGCACCTACTGCTCTGCTGAGATGTCAGGGAAATATTGTTGGCCTTTTGCTGGGGYTCCAACAGTGCCTTGACAGATGGTCTTGTGAGAGGCAGTAAGTGCCATCAGCAAGGAACAAAGTAAATCCCTGGAAGTAAAGGAGTCCCAGTTTTTCTGGGATAATTCATGATCTCTGGACATGGTATTGGAAACACAATAAAAGACTACATAGTTCAATTCCCACGGTTTATATCCCTCAGTCCAGCAGGTCAGGCTTCAGTTGTGACTGAAGGTGCTCTGGTTTATAAAACTACTTTTATTTTCAAAGTTAAAGTTAATACAGCAGACAAACATCATACTGAAACTGTGGCATGTCAGAGACAAGATGCATGACAGCCATCATCTGTCACTTTATGAAGCAGCTACACAATCTTCCTGTCTTTTAACATTTTAACCTTAATTTTGCTGATTTGAGCAGTCATTAATTAGCTATGTATAGGATACACTGCTGATAGACCTGTAATTTCACAGTCTATTAGAGTATTACATAATTTGCATTTACATCACAGTGTTCTTGAACCAAATCATCATCTTAAACTACACATATACCTCAAATTTTAGGGAATCAAACCAACTTGTCTCTGGCTGGGTTTTTTTCAGTTGCATTTATTAATGTCACTTTTTTTTTGCTTATTCAAAACATATTCCACAGATGGTTGCATCAAAAGTGTTATTGCCCTAAACCATATTAATAAAAGCAAAAAAAMCCCCAAAAAACCCCAAAAAAAGCCAAACCCCCAAACTACAGAGCTTAACAGTGGGAAGGATTGCTCACAMTTTACACTTTAACACTACAACTGTAGTGTTAAATCTTCTGGTCTCTGGTTTCCAACTTTACATTTCCTTCTTGATAACTTAAAAAGCCACTACAGATGTCCRTATGCTTTTCTCCTCAGTGGGGACTGAAGTAAGCCGTGGTCAGGGTGTCCCCACTGTGGCCAGGGTGTCCCCCCTTTGGGCCAGGGTGTCTCTACTCTCCCTGCCTGCCCAGCATCCTCCTGCCATGTGCCCAGCCAGCTCAGGGCTGGGAGCTGTGCCCAGGCTTYAGTGCACCAGCAAGCCATGCATACTTAAACCCCCCTTTGTTTTGTTCAGAACATATAATCTAGGAACTGAGATTTTACTTTTTTTTTCACTACATTACAGATAAACTGTGAGTGCAAGAGCAGATTGAGCTGCTGACATGCAAGCATTGGCTCTGCACCTGGGTTTTGGCAATTGGAGTGGATCCTAACAACTGCTTCATTATTACAAAGAAACWGAAGAGAACAAAACAAACCCAAAAGGTAAGCTCAAACCATTCTTACCAAAGGCAGATAGTGATGGGACAAGTGGAGTGGTATTAAACTAAAAGACAGGAGATTTAGATTAGATGTTAGGAAGAAATTCTTCACTGTGAGGCTGGTGAGACACTGGAACAGGTTGCCCAGAGAARTTGTGGATGTTCYATCCCTGRAAGTGTTTAAGGCCAGGCTGGATGGGGCTCTGAGAAACCTGGTCTAGTAGTAGRTGTCCCTGTCCACAAGAGGGAATTTGGACTAAATTATCTTTAAGGTCCCTTCAACCATTCCATGATTTTATGAAGTGTTGCATTGGTAGAAAAAGGACCAGAAGGAAAAAAACCAAACATGTCACCTCTTAAACCATTCTAACTGAAAGTAAAGCAATTTGGACAGAAAGGTCCCTGGTTGAGCTGCAGGAGCAGAGTAAGGCAGCAGTGCCTGGTCAGCTCTGAGCCTCTTGGAGCTGCAGCACCCTCAGCACTCTCAGGCCAGCACCAGCTCCTCGGCCCCAGCATTTGTTCCCTGCTGAGGTCTAAGACACTTCCACCCAATTTTGCCCTCTGTGCCCACCCTTGAGCCCCACATCCTCCTGCCCATGGTGCTTCCACAGGCTGTGGCTGCCCCACACTCTGTCACAGCCTGTCGCACTCAGCCCTGTGGCAGGGACAGCCACAGGCAGCCTGTCTGTCCTGAGCAGCTTTGCACAGCTCACTCCTTTCACTCTCGGCTGTGCCTGTGGAACAGGAGGCTGACACTCTCTTTTTTCCTTCCCCTGAGGACAGGCCTGCMGTGGTAGCCAGGCTATTGGAAGTGGTGGCTGTCACATTTGGCAATGCAGCTGCTATTTGGCATATTTTGATTTAATTTTTGCTTAATGCTGCTACAGCACTACAGTGGGTGGTGCTCTTGCCCACATCCACAGACCTTAGGCAGAAACAAAAGCAACACAACATATTGTTCAAATATTGCATAGAGCGCAAATTCTCGTCCCTTCCTGCCACCCCAATACAAAACTCAAACCCAGGGTAGCTTAAGGAAAAGGTTAAAAGGTTTTGGGGTGGTGGTTTTTTCTTTGTTTGGTTTTGGTGCTGTTTTTCTGAGGGAAAGAGTAGAAGTCTTTTTCAAAATTGACTTATATTTGCTAAAGAAGAWGTTAGGCTTCAAATGGTGGAAGAGGCTTTTTCTCTCTCTCCCTTCATGACAGGTAATAATTGATATTGCCTGCATACAGTAGCCTGAATTCCATGGCGCAAATTTTCTCTCTTCWCTTGATGTTATTAAACAAGCTGCTGTCTTGATGTTTAGCTATCAACATTTTCTGCCTATGTAACATTATTGTAAAAGAAATAAATTTTGTAAAAATCAGCCCCCATGGCCAGAGTTACTATTTTAATTGAATTTGTGAAAAAAAGTGAATCAGCAAACCACTGCCATTTTGCTTTCCTAAATTTAGCGGCAAGTTTAAGATTTTACCTGCTTGGAAAAGAAAGATATTTCAGCATTTCAAACTACTCATCCAACTACTGAAATTAACTGCAACTATCAGTCACTGTGAGTACTTTTTATCTATGTCACTCTCTGAAAGCAGTGAAAGTAAAAGTGCAGAAAGGCAAAGGCTCTCGAGTAAATTCTGACAGATGGATACTAGCAAATAACTTTTTGCTCCTGTTAGCTATTAGAAGGTTGAAGCCTTTGATGTGTTGGCAAGAGTGACCTTGATGGGAAGGTACTCCTTTGAGAAGGTTGTACCAATTCTTCACCTGTTCTCATCTGGGCCTGCTGAAGCTGATGGAAATCTTTCCAGGGAATTCCATAGGMTTTGAAATTGGGTGTAAGCTAAACATTTACAGGTTGCAAGAGTTTAGCATGTGCTTTCCTCTGGCGAGGTTGTACCAATGCTTACAGAGGAAGGAAACTGCTTTTAAAATTGCATTAAAAATAGTAAAGCGAGTTTGACAAGAGAATTAGGTTTAAGAATAAAGAATTGGCGTGATGTCCTGTTAGAGCAGTGCACCTGACTAGCACCAATACCCATGCATGTGCCTTGCTGGACTTGCAGAGGGCTGTGGTGTGCTGCTCTTTTGACTGATGTGTCCCAGTTGAGAGGGTGCAAAACCCAGGGGGAGCACTGTGAAGGAAGAAGTAGAAATGTTTGTGTTATGTGGAGCTGTTTGGTTTGGCCCTCAGAAGAGCAGAGCACAAGTCAGAAGCCAAGTGCTCCTATCACAGGTTCTTCTCTTTTCTCTTCTCTTCTCTTCTCTTCTCTTCTCTTCTCTTCTCTTCTCTTCTCTTCTCTTCTCTTCTCTTCTCTTCTCTTCTCTTCTCTTCTCTTCTC